>PVJI01010343.1:0-60952 GCA_004026765.1 Micronycteris hirsuta | reverse complement strand
GTAGCTTTCCCTTTGGCTTCTAGGTTTAGTCTGTTGGTGGTAAAATACCTCAAAATAACAGTGTATAACACTGTTATCAGTTTCTCAGATACTCATGTCTGGGGAGATGATCCAAATTGAGATGGCACTCCATGGTACTGGATACCTAGACTCTTTCTACCTTGTTGGTCTGCCATGTTTGGTCTCGGCATCACAGTTCTTAATGGTAGCATCTGGTTCCAAGAAGCAGGACTGAGGAAGGGATGATGAAGAGAGCAAAGGATCCTTGCAAGCGCTTTCTTAAAAGCAGTTTCCCAGACTCCATCACAAAACCCTGCCACGTGCATCCCATTTCAAGGATTTAGTCATATAGTCACACTTAGCTTAAAGAGAGGCTGGGAAATATCTTTATTCTGGGTGGTCATGTGCCCAGCCAAAATTGATTTCTCTTGTTAAAGAAAAAGGGGGAGAACAAATATCAGGGTCCTCTAATAGTCTCTGCCATGCATCTTTTTCTGTTCTTCATAATGGTTAAAAAATAGGCTCAAGGTCACACAGTGACTTACTGGGGAGCTGGCATCCACACCCAGGTTAGTTTTCCAAAGTCTGCACTTTTCACTGTACCAAATCCTGCTTTATAGTAGTCAATGATTAGTAGAATGCCACCCTCTGAGTTCTCTTACTGAACCCTTCTGCATCCCTCAGCTAAAGAGAAATCTCACCACCAAAGGAGTGGGCTGAGGCAGTGACTAGAAGGATTCATTCTGCAAATAGCCAGCAAGTATCTTCAAGTCTCCGTAAGAGCTTCATCAAAGATGCTTATCTAATTCTGGCCAAGGAAACCCATCTGTACTTGAAGTCCCCAATGAAGATGTCTCTTTTCCTTCTCATTTGTTGCAATAAAACGAGGAAATAATTATGGAGAGTATAGTGTAGAGCAGAGATCTTCAACCGGTGTGCTAGGGTACACTGGTGTGCCACGAGAATTTTTAAAACACACAATACTTGACTATTTAGTCAGTGGCATTGATCTCTTTCCCCTTAGAGTATATATAGATATGTGACAATAGCCAACACCAAAATCTGCTTGGTGTGAATGAATCAAAATTATACCTATTTTTGTTTTGTCAGATAGGCCAAACTTATTATATATTTTTTGGTGTGTCACAGAATTTAAGTAATTAGTTTACGTGTGCCATGAGGTGAAAAAGGTTGAAGACACTAGTGTAGGGGATGGAGCGCTGGGATCCGAGTCAGAGCACTTGGATCCTAGTCGCAGCTCTTACACTGACCGTCTGTCTGGTCTTGCAAGTAACCTTTGCTTCCCTGAACCTCAGTGTCATCAACTTTAAATTGAGGTGTTGGATACGAAGATATTTAAAGACCCTCTAGCTCTAAAGAGCTTCATTAGAAAGTAAATCGACACATTGATTAAGATATTATAATGCAATATTAATAGAAGTTTGCATTTATATAGTATAATTCAGTTTATAGTATGCTTTTGCTTCCTTGATCTCATTAACAAATTTGTGAGCTATGTAGAGAAGTTACTAATACATTATTCATAGTTAAATATATATGGCATGTTTATGATCATTTCTACAAAAAACATGGGATAAAAAGAGTAGACTAGATTCTAATATTTGTTGAGTGCCTATGTGTGCTAGGTTTGAGGTATGTTTCTATGGAAAAATTAGATTTAATTTATAACTCTGTCAACCATTACAGAAATGTAAATGACTAAATTCATGATGATTCCCTGTTATTCACTTACCAGTGCTCCAGCCCATGGTGTGCACAGGTGGTAGAGGACATTAGGGTTATAGAAACCTATACAGGAAATAGTTTCCATGCAGAAAGGGAGATGAGATATACACCAATTAGAGACAATTATATATATTAATGGAGGTAGAAGATAACCTGGTTGATTCAACAGCAGGAAATTAGTGATAGTATAGCTGATCAATTTTGATTTCAGTCAGTTGAAACTTGTGATAATTTAGACAAGGGTATAATTAGTGGACAGTTATATAACCTCTGGAGCCCCCAGATCTCTGTCTGGAAAAGGTCATGATATACTTACTACTGAGAACACAGCCTCTGAGGCAGAAGCTCACAATGGATCACACAATATGAATAAGATTCACTATCTATAGGAGACCTCTGCATGGGCAACTATCCTACATATTGGGAAACAATGAAATTGTAGCATCTGATCAGAAACCCACCAACCTAAAGAGCATTTGGTAAAAAGATGAAGTTGAATCTTTGGTCATGTTATAAAAAGTAGTTCAAGACACTCAAAGGTGATACTAGAAAGGCAAATACAAAGAGTAACACAGTGGGTTTTATTCAGGCCTCTTGGGAGAGGTAAAGAGGACACCCCATCCAGCGTTGTTTCTACGGAGGACCTGGGTCGTCAGCAGCCTGCTACATTTTGGGACACAACCGCCATTGAATGGTCATCATTTCAGCACATCATGTGTTTTCTCCTGGAGTGCATGTTCCCTAGCTTCTGGTTATGAATCAGGCATTTGAATGCAGGGGATTCAGGGGAGGGGATCCTGATCATGGTGGCACACATTTTCCTATTTGTTGCAGATCTCCCAAGGAGCAGAATAAAATGTCATTTTGGTTGACAGATCAGCAGCCCTGAGCTGTTTGAATCACAAGGAACTACCTCTGCCTTAAGCAATGTTTATGTTTGCTTAAATATTTTGCTCTGGTTGGGGACAGTATTAGTCAAAGAAACGGACCAACCAGGGAGTCAGATTTGTAAAGAATAAAATTGTTTCAACATAATAAGCATGAGGCACAGGTTCCAAGGATTCTCCTCTGTACACTGAACACTCACGGATTTCACAGGGAGCCCTGGCGATGCAGAGTGAGTGAGCTGAGGGAAGTGACCTCATTACTCTAGAAGTCCTGTGGTAACAAGTCCAAGGCCCTCCGAAACCCAGCACAGTTTCTTGCCATGGTGGAGCATCTGGTGTTTTGACAGAAAGCACATACCTCTCTGGAGAACCCACTCCACAGGATTTTCTCCTCATTGATGAAGAGCCTTTCTCCTTTCTTGGCATAAACGTTGTAATATCCGACTTCCTTAAACACAATGGAGCCATCCTCTGGGGAGAGGTGCCAGTTGATGATGGAATAGTTCCCCATCAAGTCACCACATTCATCAAAAGTCACCTGTTCACCCATATTGTTGGTAAAGTTTAGGTGACGTAGGTGCTTCAGGACCTAAAGAGGAACAGAGATGAATATCCTGAGTATAAGCCACAGGGTTGCCACATATGGTTATGTAGGTTTTGCACTGTGCAAGGACAGTAAAGTATCTTCTAACAAAGTGGAAGGAACTTGACTTGAGGAAGAGACGCCTTTTTCTGATTTACACTAGGGTATTTGCATGCGCTAGCGGCAGCCCTGGTAAGCTAGGGGCTTTACGTGGTACTCACACTGTGCCTGGGGTAGGAAACACTTTTTTGAAATGAGGAAAAGAAAAGGGATACATCTCACCAAAGGCCAAGACAAGGCTTGTGCAGGTACATTGTCACCTGGTGGTGCCCCAGGAGGAATGGGTTTGTAAGCCAGAGCCCATTCTTAGCGTTTTCTGAGATGGGCTTTGGAGAAAGGGTGGAGGCACTAAGAGCTCTTGTGGACTGCACCATCTTCTCTATGCCACTGCTTTTGTGGAAGTGTCTTGCTACCAAAAATCACAGCAAGGGGAGTGGGAGGAAGAAATAAATAAGGCTGTGAATGGGGTCCTATTGTAATAGTTACGGCCAATCCTTTATTTTTACAAGGTTTTGCGGGTCACAAAGCCCTCATACAAAAAAGTAAAGTAATAATTACTAAACCTTCCTAGTCATTTTACTCCCTTTAAGGAACAATGCTAAATACTTTACATTCACTATCTAGTCCAATCTTCAAAACAGGTAGTACTATTATCCCATTTTATTGATGGGGAAACTGAGGAAATAAAACAAAAGTATCTTTTCCAGGGCGACACAGCTCACAGAGGGTGCAAAGCCTGCATTCTGTTGGCTGTGCTCTATAGTACCATTGTCAGACTCCTGGCTCTGCTTCCTGCATGCCCCCAGCATGGGTCAAGAGGAGGCAGCAGGCACTCAGCAGCTTGTCTTTCATGCAGAATCTGCCAGTGCCAGGGGTCAATGAGGCACCCAGAAAGAGTGAGACACAATCCAGCCTGTGAGCGCAGGGGTACTCACTTCCACTGCCCCTCAAATCAAATCTAGCTAACTACAAAAAGGAAAATACACTGTGACCAAGTAACTTTTATCCCAGGAATGCAAGGTTAGTTTTACATTTGATTACACTAACATGCTACAGAAGAGAAACCATATGTTCACCTCCGTAGGTACAGAAAGAGTGTTTAAAACATCCAACCTTCATTCTGGTTTAAAACTCTCAGCAATCTAGGAATAAAAGGGAAATTCCTCAACCCTAGAAAGGGCATTTATGAAAAACCTACATTAATAACATCATATTTAATTGTGAAAGACGGCTTTCCACCTAAGATCAGGAGTAAGACAAGAATGTCTGTTTTCACTCTGGCTGTCCAACGTGGTGCAGGAGGCTCTCCCCAGAGCACCTGGACTGAGTCAGGCTGGTTCACACTGAAAACATGGAGGTCTAAGTTCTGCACTCAAACAAAAACAAATAAGCAAACAAACAGACAAAAGAACTTTCAAATCAAGTGAAAAGACAAAGGATTCACTTTTTGAAAAACTTACCATTGAGGATCATAAAAATTAAGGCTTTTATGTAATCTGTTGGAACTTAAACCTATATACTGAAAAGCAAATTACTGAAAACTACAGTATGGGTTAAAGAGTCAATACAATTTTTCCCTTTGAGCTATAACTATAATCTATGTTCTTGTGTTCTGATTTAAAAAGAAAAATAAAGCTTCCAGATTAAAACAAAAAGAAAAACAAGCAGGCAAACAGGGAACTATTAGCAAAATTTGTTTTAAAATGTGCTAAATGATTTTACTTAAGACATATCAGAAGACATATGGTGCAGTAGACATAACAGCAGAATTATGGTTTTCATTGGATAAAATGTTAACTTTCTCTTCATTAAGGAAAAAGAAGGATCTTAATCTTTCTGGGGAAATATTTTCTTTGTGATCTTTTAAGAAAGCTGCAGCTAAATATTATATTTTGTATGTCATGTTTTGATTAAGAGCATACACTTAAATTCTGGTCCTGGGGTGTTCAACCTGTGGCCCACAGGTAGCATATGGCTCCAGATGGCTATGAATGCAGCCTTACACAAAATCTTAAATTTACTTAAAATATGAGATTTTTTTGTGATTACGTGTCACAATGTATTTAATGTGTGGCACAAGACAACTCCTCCCAGTGTGGCCCAGAGACGCCAAAAGGTTGGACGCACCTGCAACATTCAAAATGTGGAATAAACTGATTATAAAACTTCTATTGCCTTGGTGTGGTAAAGGGAAGTTGGAGTCACCGCAGCACAATGATGTTTTAGTAACAGCTGAGAGCTGCCTGAAGAGAAGGGTATGTCTAAAAAACAACTGTTCCATGTAAGAATGATGACAGCAGTATGCCAGAAGATGAAGGGAGCAACAAAAGGCTGAAATGAAGGACTGGAAGTCTCTTAATACAGAGAGAACCCAGAATTATTCAATAAGCTATCATAAATTAATTTGGACTAACTGAATGAAGGACTGGCTTTTTTCTTCTTCCTTCTCCTCCTCCTTCTTCTTTTAATAAAAAAGGCCAAAATAGGTTTAACAAAAGGTTCTTTTCTTCTTTTAGGCATACTTATTGGTATGAATTAGGCTAATGCATTGGCCCTGATAAAGGTTCTTAGGAAGCCTGTGTCAATTTTTAAAAATAGGAATGTAAAATTTAGTTGTTTCTTGATCTTTGTCTCAATAATCCTGTTTATACTTGTAAATTTTACCAAAGTGGTGTCTTCCCTTAGTCATTCAACTCATTGATAATGAAGAGGCCAATTTCAGTCCAAATGTATGAAGTCAAAAGTACTGCAGTTTTATTGTGTGAAAATTTTCTGCCAGCTTCTCTAAGACCACGCACCCTCTCCCTTCTCTAGCCCATGTCCATGTACCGTCCTTGTCATCCACTTAACCCCAGTCTGCTCAGTACTTACCTTTGTCCCATTCTCTTCCTTTAGCTATTTGTTAATTCAACAGTATTTATTGAGAAACCAATATGGGCCAAGCAGGCACTTTTTTTAGGGATAACATATATGGTGGTGTTCAAGATGGACAGGTAGATGTTCAAATACTCTGGCATGGTTAGTTGTGTCCACTCTCACTTATTTGCACAGACTGTACTTCTTTTTGTGTTTGTGTGTGAACCAGAGTTCAGGACACTTGGTTTCCTCTGGTGAACACCCAGGGCTTAAGGCTATGGACCACAGTCTTCACTATGAAACCATTAGCTGACCTGGCTCACCTCTCAGGAGCTAGAGAGCATGTGCCCAGAGGGACAACTGGGCACAGTTCTTTTAACTGTTACTTTGGCCTCATCAGGGAACAGACCACCTGGGGCAGAAGCTGCCTTTCTTATCAGCTAGCTATATGACTTTGGGAAAATCATTTTGGCCTGAGTCTTTCCTCACCTACAAAAGAATAATACTCAAGACTAATATTTACTGAACACTTAGTATACATAGGCAGTATGCTAAACACCTTATACATATTAACCAATGTTATCTTCACAATAAATTTCTAAGTTCCATTATTGCCATTTTTCAGGTGAGGAAATTGAGGCACATTAAGTGACTTTCCAAGGTTATAAAGTTATTAGGTAGCAACTGGGATTTAAATCCAGTTAGTCTAGTTCTAGAATCCAGACTCTCAACCATTATACTATATACTACCTATTCAGGTGCAGAAATCAAATGAGATAGCCTGTCTATTAAGTTGTCCATCTCTAGTTACAACAGGACAAAATGGACATATTTAAAAATGGGAAGGTAGACACATGTCACAGGCTCATGGCAATCCAAGAGGCCATAATTGGAAAAGTGGTCGAAACTGAATGACATCCAAATCTCCATGAAAGGCCTGTACTTTCCCACCCCAGGGACTTTCCATTGCTTTGTATTTTAAATCAACTTTATTGAGTATAGTTTACATAGAATAAAACACACACTTTTTAAGATTATAATTCTGAGTTTTGGCAAATGTATATGACTGTGTAACTGCCACTACCATCATCCCATAGGTGCCCCGAGTCCCCCCTTCCAAGGCAGTTCCACTCCCACTTGCAGGCCTAGGCCACCACTGATCTGTCTTCTTTCGTTAGAAGTAGAACATCATAAATGGCACCCCACAGTATAAACTCTTACTTTTTTCTCAGTCTGGATATTTTTTCCTCTAAGGAACGGATCCTTTCCACAAATCCTATCAAGCCTTCAAGGCCCATCTTGAATGACATTTAAAATTTTCTTCTTGAGACTTCCGGCCAAGATGGAGGCGTAGGTGGACACACTGTGCTGCCGCTCACACCCAGAGAGGATAAACAACAAGTCGAATAGCAAAAACAAACAACCAGAACGGACAGAGGATAGAACTCAGTGGAAGTCCGACACCCAAGAAGTTAGAGAGGATGTTCATCCAGACCGGTAAGTGGGGTGGAGCTGGACAAAGAGAGTGTGCAGCGAGAAGGCAGTTTGCTGGGAGAGACTCACTGGCCAAAACACTGCCCAAGCAATCAGGGAAGCCCACAGCCAGTGCACCCAGAGAAGCCTGTGGGAACCAGGGGGGCCGAGACTGGTGGACCCGGCAATCCCGCTTTTGTGTGCAGATAGACCGGGAGAAGGAGCTAGGGAGCAGAGCAGACCATGCGGCCCACCATCGCAACCCACCACCACAGGGAAAAAAGCCCCGGACTAGCAGCTGGAGTGGCTCCCAGCCTCACAGGAGAGCTTTTTGGGGTGAGGGTGATTGGGAGCTGGCAGTAATCAGAGCAAGCGCCATTGCTCCCTCCCAGGCACCGCCCCCAAGGGAAGCATCACAACATGAAGACATAGGTTGCCTCGCACCTGAGAACACCTAAGGCTCTGCCCCTTAAAGTAACAGGCATGCTGAGAGGGGAAAAAATGGCCCAAATGGAAGAACAGAACAGAGATCCAGAAAAATTACAACTAAGAGACGAAGAGACAGCCAACCTATCAGATGCACAGTTCAAAACACTGGTAATCAGGATGCTCACAAATTGGAAGAAAGGTGGATGCAAATAAATAAACGAATGAAGGATATGCTAAAGAAAATGAGGGAAATTATGCAGGGAACCAATAGGGAAGAGAAGGAAACTGGGACTCAAATCAATGGTGTGGACCAGAAGGAAGAAACAAGAATTCAAAAAATGAGGAGAGGCTTAGGAACCTCTGAGACATCTGTAAACGACCCAATATTCGGATCATAGGGCTGCGAGAAGGAGAAGAGGAAGACCAAGAAATTGAAAACTTATTTGAACAAATAATGAAGGAGAATTTCCCCAATCTGGCAAAGGAAACAGACTTCCAGGAAGTCCAGGAAGCTCAGGGAGTCCCAAAGAAGCTGGACCCAAAGAGGAACACACCAAGGCACATCATTATTACATTACCCAAGATTAAAAATAAGGAGAGAATCTTAGAAGCAGCAAGAGAAAAGGAGACAGTTACCTACAAAGGAATTCCCATATGACTGTCAGCAGATTTCTCAAAGGAGACCTTCCAAGCAAGAAGGGGCTGGAGAGAAGTATTTCAAATCATGAAAAGCAAGGACCTACACCCAAGAATACTCTATCCATCAAAACTTTCATTTAGAATGGAAGGGCAGATAAAGTGCTTCTCAGATAAGGTCAAGTTCAAGGAGTTCATCATCACTTAGTCTTTATTATATGAAATGTTAAAGGGATTTATATAAGGTATGGAGAGAAATCAACAGGGAGTGGGAGGAGGAGGGAGAAGAAAAAAGTAGCATAAATGGTAGATAGAAAACAGACAGGGGGAGGTTAAGAATAGTATAGGAAATATAGAAGCCAAAGAACTTATGTGTATGACCCATGGAGAAAAACTAAAGGGTGGGAAATGGGGAAGATAGGGGGCGGAGGGTAATAAAGGGGGGAAAATGGGTCAGCTGTAATAGCATAATCAATAAAATATATTTAAAAATTTTTTTTCTTCAAATTCTATTCTGAATAGTGCTATAGTATTTCATCTTCACAGCAGGTATACAGATAAAATCACATGAGTCAAAAATTTTTGAGTCAAAAATTTCACCTTGTCCATTAATAATCAATTATTTGTTTACTAAGTCACATGTCTAAGTTATTTCATTAAATATCTTTAATATTTCTTTTTCCATGTTTACTTGCAAGTTTTGCATTTGAGCACCTAATTTCTGGCATAGTAACCTTGCATAACAGGTAAGGTAGAGTTGGAAACAACTTCACCCTTAAAAGCAATGGTAAGGAATCTTTAAATTGAGAGTTATGGACACATAGAAAAGCAACACAAGTTACGAAAAAATTGAGATATTTCAATTTTGTTCTTTTTTAAGAGTTTTAAAAGAAGAAACTAATAGCTTCCTTAAAAAAGAAAGTATAAGAAATTATACTGAGATTATAAATCAGTATAATATGCTTCTAAATTATTTTATTTGAAGAAGAATATGAGGAACAAAGAATGAATGAAGGGGAAGAGAAAAGAAAAAAGCTAATAAAATAAACATAGAGGATAATATACAAACACAAAGAGACTGACAGGTTCACAAAGAACACTAAATATCGAGGAAGACATATAATAAAAGAGGTATAGCCCTGGCCAGGTAGCTCAGTTGGTTCGAGCATCGTCCCAATACACCAAGATTGCGGGTTCCATCCCTGGTGAGGGTACATATGAGAATCAACCAATGAATGCATAAGTGTGTCAATAAATTTTAAAAAATTTTAAGAAAAGAGGTACAAAAATGTATAATATGTGCACACTTAGATGGTCACATATTTTATTATCTTTTATGTGGTAATATTTCCTTCTTGTGGCCTTTTAGGAGATTTCTTCTAAAGGACTTTAAAGTCAAACTATTGCTCAGTATAAGCATAAATGGGAATCGCCCCTTGGCATGGGCCAATTGAATTAAACCAAAGACTAGGGACTACAAACCTTTCCCACTCCACTCTCGTCTACAATTTCCACCTCTTACACACGGCATCACTTAGCACAGAGGGCAAGAGGTGTGGGATGCACAAAGCACCCCATTCACACAGATAATGAGGGAGAGTTCACACAGACAAGGAGCCTATTGCTTCTTGCCCACTTCCTGTGCTAAGAGTGTAGGGAAAATCCTAGATCAATTCCTTTCTCTAACCTCAGCCCTATTTTCTGGCTCCATCTTCTCTATCTCCTTTGGCTCTTACCCCAATTCACCTCCCCTCTCCCAAGAGTACAAGCAATTTCTGGAAAGATCAATTTTGTTTGGTTTCTATTATTGCCATGGTTCTGTCACCATACATACCTGTTTTTTGTCTACTGAATGGTTTGTGTAAGGCAGAGGAAGGTAGGAAGTATATCTGGTGCACAATCATCCTGATAGAAGAAAGAGACAGTTCTATACTGACTTACATGAGGTTCTATTCAATTTGATTGTTGGGCATGTGACCCGGGATCTTCCAATCAGAGTCTAGAATATCCAGCCATGGTGTTTGTTTCAAGGTTGAACAATTCTCTGAAAAGGACTCTAGGTAGTGTTGTCAGGTCAAATCAACTACACTGCTACTTATCCACTCATTTATTCTACACATATTCAGGTGTCAGGTATTCTGGACACAGTGCTGAACAATGCGAACATGGTTCTTGCTCTCACGGTTCTTGCTCTCACGAAGCTTAAAGTGGTACTCAGAGAGAAGAGGGAGCTGACAAGCAGCACGAGGAGGGCTTGGGGATCGCTGTGGGGGTCAGGAGGACATTGTGTGTTGTATGCTTGCAAATTACCTGTTAGTGTTACTTTCAAGGCATATGAGTTGGTTTGCTGATTAATTTTAGGGGGGACAGGTCAACAAAAGAAAATTGTAATTGATCTTACTATTTCAGCCAAATGATGAGCTGTGGAAGCTTAAGGTGGGTATATAAATGGCAAAAACTAGGAAGAAAGTATGGTCAGAAAGTGTGTGTGTGGGCATATGATTTGAAAAGACTTTTTCAGGAGAAAGTGAATTTTGGAAAAGTTAAAAGTTTGTGGTGGACAATGATAGGGGAGACAAATATTGATGACTCTTTGGGTATGGGATAGTGTCTTAGCAAAAACTCTATGCCAAAAGTAATTCGTGTTTTGGGTGGAGATGCCAGAAAGACTGGCTTCTAAGGGAATTGAGAGAAGTCAGGGTGGACTTCCAGACTGAGATTCTTGGATTATATTGAATAGATTGTAGGGGTGATAGGTTTCTATGCAAGTCTTAATAACAAGTGTTGACAAGAATTGCTTAATGAGAATTGCTGGCTTGTCTTCTGACACATGGCCAAGATCTTAAATTCTGGAATGCCCACCCAACTGCCTGGAATCCTGAGGCTCAAAGGAGACTTACAGCAAGCACTCATCACATTTTGGCTAATGCCTACAGGTTATTCCTCCTCAGAGCTCTGACCTTGTTTTACTGTTTCCTCCCCTGGGTGAATTGTGCCAGACTGTGTGTCAGTCAGGAGATCACGACTTTACCTGTATGAGGGTCAGCTGAGGTGTCTGTGTAGTAGGCACTTTATTTTGGCTGCTTTGCTTCTTTTTCCTCCTTTTGGTAATAGCATCCTGAATTGAACTTGGGGGGGGGGGGTCTGTTCCCTGCTTTACTTTCAGTCCATGTAGTTTGGGAGGATTCCACACCTAGCTTCAGGAATAAATATATGGCCCTGGACTGGTCAATCAATGTGAAGTGTGGGACTTTTACAGGAGATCCTGGGAAGTAAGGAGTGTATGAACCTAAAGCTTCTGCAGAGGCTGAAAACTGTTAATCCTGAGGAATAAGTAACAGAGAGATGGAGATGAAAGCATCTATTGTACTTGGAATACTTCCGAGCTTTTCAGTGTTATGAACTACTAATAATGTTCCTTCTTCTGTTTAAGCAGGATGGTTGGGTTTTCTATACTATGCAACTAGAAGTCCCTAGTTGATGATAGCCTGATCCATGCTTTTTTTCTCTCTGTGTCCGTGCTTTGATCTTGACCATCTGGATCTCATTTCCTTGTCTGGGAGAAGATGCACTGAAGAGCAGAACTGTCAAGTTACCCACGGGAAGCCTCTTTTCCCTTCAACCCCACCCTGGTTCTATAGGCTTTCAAAGGCTGGGTTCCTCTTTCCAGAGGACATGTAAAGGAAGAGAGAAAAGACAATAGTATTTACTCAAAGATTGTCCCTTTGTTCCTTCTTCTTAAAACTCCACAACTTAGCGTCATGGCTACTGAAGTCTTTTTGGTCTTTGACCTTCATTAGAGTTCCTCTTTCTTTGACAGGGTTGAGGGTGTGGGTGGGGTGAGTTCAGTGCAAGGAAGGAAGCTTTAAGGACCTCATAAAGATGAGAAACTTTAGCCAACAATGATGCCTCAGTGAGATTTTTCCCATACCAGAACAACTAAATACTTGTAGGTCTTGACTCAATCTGCCAATTCTGGACAGTCACTCCTTATCCCCCGAGAATCTCTAAAATAACTAACACAGGTTGTACATTCTTTGTTCTTGGTATCTTTTCCCAAGGGTCTCTGGTGGTTGGGTTCTATATACAAAGCTATTTCAGTTATTTTTGCCTAATTGATTAGAGGCATACTGAGATCTGACTATAATAATCTCCATCTGTTTAGAGCTTAAAAATTTACAGATTGCATTCACATATATCATCTCATTTCATCTTCAGAAGAACCTAGAGTAGAAAGTCAGCAAGAGCTTAGGATCATTTTACAGAAAAAGAAACTGTCTTAGAGCAGCAGCTTGCCTAAGTAGATGCAGTTAGAAAATTCGGGAGCTAGAGCTGAAACTGGAGGTTGGGTCATTCAACTAAATTCAGGGACTTCACCCCTGCCACCCCTCCTATCATTCAGTCTCTCCCCTGGTCAGCCTGGAACTAAGGAAAATACAAAAGGAGTGTAAAACATGATCTGATTAAAAAATCAGGGTACATTTATCTATCAACGGACACCTAGGTTTCTTCCATATCTTGGCTATTGCAAATAATGCTACAATGAACATAAAAGTTTTGAATTGGTGTTTTTGTTGTCTTCAAATAAAGATGTGGTATATAATTATATACAGTGGAATATTACTCAGCAATGAAAAAGAATGAAATCCTGACATTTGCAATAACATGGACGGTCCTAGAAAATATTATGCTAAGTGAACTGAGTCAGACAGAAAAGGACAAATATAGTATGGTTTCACTTATATGTGGAATATTAAAAAGAACAGACAAACAAAAATTGACTCACAGACACAGAGATCAAACTGATGGTTGCCAGAGGGTTGGGGGAGTGGAGGGATGGGTGAAAGGTGAAGGGGAATATAGATGATTACTAGTGTGGTGATCACACTGTAAGGTATATACAATGTAGAACCACTATATTACATACCTGAAACTAATATGATATTTTATACAACTATACTGAAATAAAAATAAAATAAGACAAAAGATAAAAATCAAGATACATTCGCAAGACATGAATGGCTATGTAAGATGTGAGGCCAGACTTTTATCTTTCGTTCTATAAAATGAAAAGATTAGGATGTCTCTCTTACATGTTACTAAAAAAATACGAACACTAGACTAAACTATAAAATGAGTGTAGAGATTCCATTCTGATTATTTTCTATTGTAACTATTTTAATGCTTCTTTTTGAAATATCCAGTATCAAATCATTTTAAGGCAAATTGTTTCTGCGTCTTTGATTTGCTTCTGTTCTAAGCTTGGTTGGCCTGTTGGGTGGCCCAGCATGTTATATTTTGAATAATATAATGGTAAAAGTGGTGACTAAACACAGTAACACTAGCTTTATGTCTGATAGCATATGGAACATAATAGCTACTCAACACATAATTGTTACTCACAATGGAACAGTATCTTTAACTTAAAGCATTAGAAAAACATCTTCCACTCAGTCCCAGGATATTAAAAATCTTTTAGGGGCCATACTCTAGTGATGTTCTGAACCACTAGGTTAAAGAACAGATAATCAAATTAAATTACTATCAGTAATTTAACAGATAATCAAATTAAACAGATTATCAAATTAAATTACTATCAGTAATTTAAGAAGTCAGTTGCTCAGATGTTTGAAAGGGCGAGTTGAATTCAAAGCTACATTTAGTGACCTTATTTAGATCTTGTCTTTTTTAGGTTACCATTTTATCTGTCTTGCCTGAACTAGCCCACATCTGCTTTACTACACAGAGAACTGCTATCTAAGTGAAGGATGTACCTGCCAAGCCTCAACCTTCTTGATGTCAGCACAGGAACCATTGGCGAAGAGCCCTCTCCCAGGTAAGCAGGTGTATATATCTTGCAGGGCATGAGCAATGGAGTAGACTGCTAAGTAGACATTGTAGGAGATCCGTAAGTGTGTGTAGTCCATGTAAGGGGTCTCAACACTGCTGATGTTCTCATCCCCTGTGCAGAGAGGTCGGAAGGCAGTAGAGCTGTTGCTTATCTGGCCACCACCTTGACCTCTCAGGAAGGTATCCATGGGTAAAGGTCCTTTAGCACCTTCTTGGAGGTGGCAGTTAAATGTTTCTTCCCAAAACTCCTTGGCAAAACCATTGTGGACAGACCTCCTGGGATGGACTTTCTGCAAGAATTCCCGGAAACCTGGGATCTGCCCAGCCTTCAGAGCAAATCCGATGGTGCCTCCGACCACATGGAAGTACTCTGGCATGGCGATCAGAGAAGAGCTGGCCCAGGCCTCACTGGCCAGCCAGATCCTGCCTGTGATATTGCGCCGAACAATCTCCTTGATGAGAGGTTCAAGGTCTGGGCCACTGGAGAAAACGACGATGACTTTGGCTGTGGAATTCTGGATGACCTCTACTACGTGCTGGATCTCCTCTTCGTCAGAGTACTGGGAGATGAGCTCGCTGAAGTCAATGCAGATGTCCCTCTCCTCGGCTTCTTCTCGGAACTTCTCGATCCCTGGCCGGCCATAGTCATCATCGGCAGCAATGGTGCCCACCCAGTTCCAGCGGAAATACTCGATAATGTCTGCCATGGCAGTGGCCTGGTGTTCATCATTGGGAATGGTACGGAGGAAGGACTTGAATTGATTTTTATTGCTGAGGAGTCTGCTGGAGGAGGCATAACTGACCTGGAAAGCATATAGAACACAATGAATGAATGAGGGAGGTACTGGGTGAGCCTCGAGGCTGTGTGGAGGTGGCTTGTTGAGCATTTATTAACATAATTTTCAAACGTGTCATTCACTGCAGACACGATAAAAAGGTGAAGACAGCTAGAATCTGTTCCTTTCCAGTGTGACTGTCCAAGCATCCGTCAGTCTATCAGGGAGCATGCTAATGCCCAGTGGGTGGGTCTTCACAATTCTACCTTCAAAAACGGGTCTGGCCACAGAGTCAATCTAACAATAGTAGGGTCTACTTATTCTTTCAAGGAGAATGCACATGCACTCCTCCAGTTTCTCCTAGCCCTCTCTGCACTTCCGCGTGGGTTATAATACACCCATGTACACATCTTCCGACTATTGGGTCTTGGTTCTAATCTGAACATTTCACCTTCCCCTTTACCGTGATGAGCAGTTTGTCCGTGACTCACTTCTGCAAGGTACAGGTTCCCTGTGGGTTATGAACCTAAATCTCTTCAGAAGAGTCCCAGGGGGTTCCCCTTTCCTAGTCTGCTTTGTTTCTCTCTTCCCATCTGTTTCCAGTTTCCAGCTCTTCACTCTCTTCCCTCCCCAACCCCCCTGCTTTCCCCACAGTACTTTAGATAAAAGTACCCACAAAATACAGTTGTTTCTAAGAACTGTTTATCTTTTAGGCTCAATTAACCATTAGGTTTATGAGGCCCAATTCCTGCACCACAGGAACAATGACATACATCATTAAATACAGTTGGAAAAGCATCCTTTCCTCTCCTGGCTTCTCAATGGGTTCAATTGACAGGCTTTTGATGTGAGTCTCTAAAACCTAGAGCGGCTGAAAAGGAAGCCCGGAGGAGCTGCCGTGCTGTGCGTCCACGGTCTCAGACATAGCCAGTTCTACACTTCAGCATGGGTGTGGGCCGCCAAGGGAAGAAAGCTTTACCTTGGACAGTATAAGATCATTTCCTGAAGAAGTATCTGAATATCATGTCAAGCATTTCTTAGTACAGAGGTTCTCAACTTTTTTTTCCCACATTGTGGCAGACATAGAAGTTGGGGTCCACGGAAGAGGCTGACCAACCCTGAGAGGGGAGACTCCGACCACCCTCGGCCCCACCCAGCCACCCCAAACTCGGAGGGAATCGGTGTCTTGACAGACGGTGGCCCAGTCGCAGCACTGCTGTGTGTCCTAGCTCAGCAGTTAGGAAGTTCCGAGTTACTGGCCCATTTCTTCTGAAGAGCAAAGAATTTTTATACTTCACGGAATTTCTCCTTGGTAACAAGGGATGTTTAATATCACTTGTTCTCCAGTTCTCTAGAGAGATTTTGAAACTTCTTAAGAATACAAAGGTAAAGACATTTGAGGGAATGCCTTTTTAATATTTATCACCAATTGAAACAATTTCTATATTCAGTGTTTTAAATTGAATTTTTCCAATATGTTCCTTCTTATTAATGAACAGTTTTTATATCAGAAACAAAAAATGCATTGATCTATGAAAGAACTGGGCCAGCTTTGCTAAAGGACAGGCATTTTTTTAAATAAGAGTTTTGAATTTGGAAGTTATAATGTGAACTTGACAATTTTTTTCTTTGATCAGAATAAGCCCCTTCTTGCTCTACTATGGGAGTTAATGAGGTAGTTAGATGAAATAATTTGTTGAGATGTTACTGTTTTTAAGAAAGCTCTATTTGTAGACCCAACCAATAGGCTCCTGAATCAGGATTTTGCAAATGAAAAAACCCTAGTTGGGTATTTTGTAAATCCATCCATTATTACTTACTTCTTGGTTGTTTGAAAACTGGGCCAAAAATGGTTTTAAAGGGATAAAAATAAAAAACAAAAAACATCCCCCCGTGTGTTTCTCTCTCTTAAAGAATGCATTCATATCATGTGTCCAGTTTGGCGGTAAATACCACTTCATACCCCCAGCCCCTAAAAAACCCTGAAAAACATACAAAATTTTTTTTATTGTAGAAGGGGAGAATTTCATGGGTGATTCAGAAAACCATCCTAACCACAATTACGACGGTGAGAATAGTCTGGCTGGTCTGCTTGTCTCATCCACTGGGTGGCGCGAGTGGCCTAGAAATGCCACTGACCCCACCCCGCAGAGCAGCAGTTCCCAAATCTGCTGCACGTTAGAATTGCCTTGGACGACCAAATAAAAAACATTTATTTTAAAAAAAGAAAAAGAAAAAGAATGGCTTCGGGAGCTTTCAAAACTCCCAATGCCCAAGCTGCATCTCATATCAATGAAACCAGGATCTCTGGGGAATAAGACCCAGGCATCAGTATTTTAAAACTCCCCAACTGATTCCACAGGCAGCCACAGCAGAGGCCTGTGGCTGCAGATACACTGATACCCACGCAGTGACAGATGATTACTAGGCTTAGTGTGGTGATCACACCGTAAGGTATATAAATGCAGAGTCACTATATTATATACCTGAAACTAATATAATATTGTATAGCAACTTACTTAAATAAAAATAAAATAAAACAAAACAAAAAAGAAATATCCAGGTAAGACATGAATGACTATGTAAGATGTGAAGCCAGACTTTCATCTTCAGAAGTTCTATAAAATGAAAAGATTATGATGTCTCTCTTATGTATAATTAAAAAATACAAAACTAGACTAAACTATAAAATGAGTGTTGGAATTCCACTTAAGTTCTGATTACGTTCTATTGTAACTGTTTCTGTTACTGATAATCATTCTACTCTTCATAGCACTTTTAAAATTTAAATTCAGTTTAACGTTATCCTTCATTCAAACCACAAAAAATTAAAATCTTCCCCTTCATGTTCTCTCTTGATGATAATAACATCTTATACCTATTAGCCATGGGATAACTGTGTATTGAAAATAATACTGCACAATATTCCAAATTTACAAAATGCATATTTGCATCATGCCCAACACATTCACTGATGTGGGCTTTGTTAGACCATTTTTAGCCCAAAAGTTATAGAGCCAGGGCTTCCCCGTGGGAAACACCTTTAATTCCCTGAAGTAAGGATTCGGGAAATGATGACAAGACTTTCTCAGTTGTCACGTGTATATAAAAGGATAATGACTATCACCAAGCAAACAAAACTTCACAACATAGAAATGTGAATTTATCAAGGGTACTTTATAAATTTTAAATATTAGACATGAAAAAAATAAATTTGAATTTGATTTATTAAATGTGATTTATAATTTAATTTTAAAATTTATATAAGGAATGTATCACAATTGAGCTGATTCTCCCATCCATGGACATTTAGGTTGTTTCCAATTTTTCGCTATTATAAAGTGAGGTCATAGATCTATAAATAATAACATGAAAAAAGCTTTGCTCTATAGTGTTAAGGAGGAAAATCGGGTTATAAAATGGCATTTAGAGTTTGCTGGGGGGGTGGGGTTGGTGGAAAAATATGGAACTTCGAACAAATGTTTATAAAAGCACTTGCTTCAGTGAATGTGCAATTCACTGAAAATGCAGCCATCTCCCCACCTAGGTTGAGTTCCTGCAAGGGAGAGTCTGCTTCTTCATATGCACTCTATAAATAGTTGTTGAATGAAATAGAATATTTTCTATTTCTAGAATGTGCAAGATAGTAACTAAGTTCCTGTTTTGTGAGAAAATATGCTTTCCTTCCCTCTGAGCTAAATTTTCAACCAGATGGTTGACAGGCAGAGCTGTTTAAGGGAATAAGATTAGGGACATATTTAGGGTTTGAAAGAATGGATTTATATCATATGGTCTCATTTCTTTTAGTAAAGGCAGAAAAAAGTCATTTGTTAAAGGAACAGAGTGGGAAATAAAGTACTGAGCACTCTGGGAAAAAAGTTTTATGCAAGGTATAAAAATAAATAAAGGTATATACAAAGTTTCATATAAGGTATATTTAAATGAATGTTTGAAGAGTTGTGAAGGTCTAGTTGATGTTGACATTGGGGGACTTAGAAATCCCAAATGGTCATGATCCAGTGTCCTAGCTCATTTAAAGGTCTTTTGTGTCCTTGTAAAGCCAGAGAGAGGAAAGGAGCAAACTGTTTGGACACGGGACACGGCAGTCCTCCAAGCCCGGTTCTCCGGTCCCCAGCCCAAGCCGCCCCATCTGAGAAGGCCCGGGTACCTGGGGAATGTAGAAGAGCCCCAGCAGGTTTGCCACTGCCGTGGAGACGCCGGAGCCAGTGGCCCCCACCACCGCAATGGTGGAGGGGATGTGCTGTGAGCAATTGCAGAACTCATCGAGGTTCAAAGAGTCAATTTTGTTCTGGGCCACGAAACTCAGGGTGGCCTCCAAGGCTTTGGAGACGGTGTTGCAAGTGTCGAATATCCTGTATCCCAGCGTCATGTTGGGAAGAAGGACCGGGCTGCTGTTTATTTCCTCTATGGCAAATATCATGGCTTGTAACCAGCGAAACCCCCGGAAGTTATACCTGGAAGAAAGAAGTGGAAGACAATGGAAGCTTTCCGGTCACCTACTTTAAAGTAAGGACTGGGCAAAGCTGGGTTGGAACCATGGCTCTGTTAATTTCTGGTTTCACGACAGTGTGTTCTTTGAGACTCAAGGTCCTCTCTGTAAAGGGGATGACACCTTCATAGAGTGGCTGCAAACAGGAGGTAATTATGCAAAATTCTTAGCATGGTGCCTCACAGAGTTAGGGAGCAACGAGAATGAAGACTGTTATTAGCCTCATGCAGCAAAGAATTTGAATTAGCTGATGTGATATACTTCAGTAAATACAGAGATTTAAAAAGAAAAAGGACCAGGGGAAATAAAAATAGATTAGGATTTTAACATGTGAGAGCCCAAGAATAACCTTCGATTTGCAAAGTCACAAATTTAGAGCATGACCGTCGTGGAGGTCAAAGGGGAAAGGGAAACAAGAAATCTCATCTTTGTAACTAAACCAACAAACATATATAGGAAGACTGTTTGCAAACTGGTTGTTTCTGGGTGGTGGAATCTGAGTTTTAAAATTGTGCGCTTTTGACTTACTTATATTTTCTATTTTAAAAACTGAGCATGGATTGCTTTTTAAAGAACATGGTTTTAAATAAAAATCAAGCAAATTAACACAGAGAAATAGGCTCTGTGACACAGTTTTACACTCCGCGGACTTGGCTCAGAGTGAGGGCTGGATAAATGTGCTGCATCAGCGCATCGCTGCCCGAAGCAGCTCTACAGGTTCCCTTCACGCCGCAGGCTGTCCGGCTCGTTCTCTTCACACCGCCGGCGGTCCGACTCGAACTCAGTGACAGGAGGCGAGGCACACGATCTGTTCCACCCACTGTATCACTGAGGGTCCTAATGGCCCTGATCTAACTTTTAATGTGATCTTTTCTCTTAGTCCTTTTCTTTATGTTTCTGGTATTTAATTATATGTTTTAAACCTGCAAAGTTATTAAGAGAGATAGAATTTTCTATTATATAAAACACCTATACTGCTAAGCTAATTTTGTTATCTTTGTTTAATATAATTAAAAATATATAGTATTTCAGGCCAAGCTTCTTTCTTAATCTTAAGTATGTACGCGGCACACGCACAACTGTCCAGCAGGGAATCACAAGCAGGGCTTTGTCACGTGGGTTCTCTGAAGGATAGAACCAGGGCCAGTGAGATTCCACACCGAGTTTTTCTGTATTCATAAGAAAAACGTGACTGTTATCTAATTTGTGAGCTCTCATTAGAACTGAAACAGAAATCTAGTTTCGTTAGAACAATCCTAGTTTTAATTTTCATTTTCCAGCTTCTAGAAAGACCAAGGAACAGGGCTGGATCACTGTGGAAGTTGCAGACCTCATAAAGGAAGTGTTATTCTCTCTTAGAAGACGGGTGAAGACTTGGGGTGCAGTAACGATCCCTGACGTCCAGATTAAGAAAGGCGATATGCAGCCCGCTGGACTCTGCAAATCCTAATTGAGGGAATTGTGCCTAGTTTATGGACTTTTCTACTCAGTATCACTGACATTTTACTTTTGGAAAAAAATTCTTTAAAAAAGTCGGGGGTGAGGTAATAATACGTTTCAGCACGATTTCAAATCACCGCTTTTGAAAAGAGAGAACCAAGTTTGAAAAAATTGTTTTGGGTTTGGTATGGCTTTACTCCATGCACCAGAAGAGAAGAGACCCTGACTTGGCCCCTCTCCTTACCTGATACATTCCACAGACTCTGGCCTTGACTTTAGATCTTGATCTTTGGCTGCTACTCCAAAATGAATAGGAAAGAGTCCCCCAAGGATAATGTCCCCTTTCTTCTGGGCTTGCTGGTCGGGCCCGTAGGCAGAAGTGTGCCAGGTGAATGCCAAGAGGATCAAACAGCCGCTATAAAGCGCCATGGTTGTTTTCTCTCCCGGGAGAGAGACAAGAGGTGCTGGAGGTTTGGGGCCCCCAAGAACGTTCCCCCTTGGTGCAGTTCACTCCCTGTGGTGGGGGCACATGTCTACAGAGCGATTAACAGCAGAATGGAAGTCGTGGTGTTTGAATTCTCAGTTTTGCCTTCTTCATTGAGGACTAGTGAGGTGGATGGCTCTTTAGTCTTTAGATGCCACATCATGTAGAGACTGTCTGCGATGCTTTCTAAAAGAAGAGAGAGACAAAATGAATTCAACTAAGCCTAAATCCCATCTTGTTATGATAACTGCAACTGGTGGCTCAGGGTTTCTATTTAGAGGCTGAAGGGTAACAGGTGGGGAAGGCTCGGCCAGGGTCTCATTTTCATAGCACTTCATGTGAGATGCAGAGCACTCTAAGTGCTCACGTGGGAGAAGGACTGTGTTCAGTTGTAGGGCCACGTTTTAAAGAGACCACCGGTAAGCTAAGGCCTCCCCGAAGCTGCCACGGATTTTCATCCATTTATTCTTCCATGTAAATCATGTATGGAATTGGCATTCCTTGTAGAATAATAATATTAATTATACTTTATTCAGCAATATGTTCTTATAGAAAATATAGAATGAGTCATATTTAATTTAAATCTGACTTTAAATTGAACAAAAATGTCAGAAAAGGCCACATATTCTTTATTTATTATGAATAAATCCCCCCTCCCCCCTCCCTTTTTCATGCCTCCTCATCACAGATCTCTGATTATAGTTTATAATATGACACTCCATAAACCTTTGAAGAACAGTTTTGAAAAGGACTCATTTAAGTTAAGGGTCTGGTTATGTTCTACTGAGCTCAACAGCGGGATCCAGGGAAAGTCCTTCTGCTTTGGGGTGGCTATCCGAGTCGGAACGCGCTGCCTTCCTGCCGTATCATCCCCGCTGCGGACGCATGTTGCACGTTGATGTCAGTTAACTGTACCACCTCTCCTGAGTTTCAGGCCCAAGCCTCCAACCATCAGCTAGACATCTCCACTTGAATGTCCCACAGGAGCTTCCAACCCAAAATCTCTAAACTCGCCTTCCTCCCAAACTTGTCCCTCCCTCACCACTTTCTTTCTCAGCAAATGACATGCCATCCACAAACACACAAAATAAGAAGTCACCCTTGCCTCTTCTCTCTTCTCATCATTGTCCTTCATATTCAAACAAGCACCAAGTATAGTAGATTCTACTTCCTCAATCTCTCTGCAATCCATACACTCCTCCCCATTTCCAAGGCCATCTGAAGTCCACCAACATTTGTTACCTGGATTTCTGTAAGTATTCCTAACTAGCCATCCCTTCTGTAGTTTTTCCCTTGGCAATCCACCGTTGCAAATCTTTGGATGCCATGGAACAAGTGGTTTGAAGCATAGTCTGTGGAGTTAAACCTGGCTTTGAACCACAGTTCCACTATTTCCTAACATATGACTCTGGGCAACTCACTTAACTTCTGGGATCTCGATAAAATAATGCACAGAGATCCATCAGCACAGCTTGAAGAGTAAACTTGCAGAAAATGCCAGCTGTATGAGTGCTTTTCCAGCCTCACTCTTGCTAGTCTTCCCTTTGAATGCCGCACTCCAGCCGTAGTGAACTTTCTTCAGATTTTCAAATATACCAGGCTTCTTTTAAATTCCCACAGGCCTCATACATGATGTTCCCCATCCTGGTCCCACTGGCCTAAACTTTGGAAAATACCTGCTTATCTTTCAGCTTTCAGATGCCCATAACTTTGGAGGCATGGCTGAGGGTGGCAGGTGGGGAAGGCACGGTGAATTGTGGGATCTTTGAATAAATGGAGAAAGAACTCTGAGGAGGACACAGTCTTGGGCCAAGGTGAACCTACTGCCTGGGGAGTGGAACACAGACTGGATCCCACCTATGCCAGCACCTCAGTTGTGCAGTAAGCAACTTATAGCCCTCTTCAAGGAGGTCTTCCCTGAACCCTCAGACCAGGTAGGTCCACCTGTTATAGTCTTTTACATCTTGGGTTGTGGAGTTCCCTTCTTGAAAGATTCATTACACTTATTATAATTATATGCATAAAGGTCTGATTCCAGAGCCCATGCTCTTCATCATTGTCATAGGCTGCCCCCTGCCTCTTAAGATCCCCAGCCCCTCCCACAGCCATTCTAGATCAGGGTTCTGAGCCCCATACGGAAGGAGCACCCAGCAGATACTCAACATTCATGGGATTGCCTCCGGTAGTGTCCGAACACCCATGACCATCCTAGTTCTCTAACTCCAGTCCTGCTCTTCGGTCTTTGGGCTTCATTCCTTGAGCCTTGGTCATCTGTTCAGTCATACATTTAATAAGTACCTGCGCTAAGGCCTGGGAATCTCAAGTGACAAACACACGTGTGTGCCCTGCCCTCGGGAGCCCCTGTCCAGGGGCAGGCACACTGGTGTGGAGGATCACAATCCACCTCAACAGCGGAAGTGACAAAAAATATTATAACTTTGTTTTCAATGACTAAATTCAACTTTTCTCCCAGCATTTAGCACAGTATATGAAATAGTAACTGCTGAATAAATGTTTACATGAGTACATTTTTAAAAAGTACTTTGGAAAGAGACAGACACTAACATTTATTGAACCAATCATGAAGTCAGGTCCTTTAAACATTCAGTGTATTTGAAATTCCACAATTGTAAGAGGGCAAAACCAACTCTACTTTCCAGTTGGGGCAATAGATTCTCCAAATAGCTTACTCAGGTGAGAAGTTTTGGTATTTGAATTGCGAATGCCTCAAGAACTCAGCCTTTTAAGGAGTCCTGTGCAGTGTACTCGGTTAGGAGAGGGAACATTATAACTGGCCAGGGTAAGTCACAAAGACATGTTAATTTTTTCCTATGAAAGATTAACTACTCAGAGAAATTTATTAACTTCATTAGTCTTTTCAAGAGAAAATTCATGGCAAGAAGTAATAGATGAAAGAGAGAGTTCAGGTCAATTTGCAGTAGTTGACTCCGCCAGTCCAATGTGGTCTCCAATGCACACTCTTTAGTTCAATTACTAGGTTACCATTTGCTTTCAAAGCTGAGAATCATTCCAGATCCTCCCTCTCTCTTTCCTCCAACATCCAATCCCTTTGTCCTGTCGGTTCTATCATCTCTTTCCACTCTGCCTTCCCCCATCCATTCCTTTTGTCACTGCATCACCTCCACCCCAACTTCCTTGTTGCAAAAGTTTTTTTTCTTTCTACTTCACTTCCCTCATCCCCTAGATATGGACAACCGGAGCAGTACCAAATGTGATTGTAACACAGTGGATTAACAATTGGAGTTCGTCATTGTCACCTCAGCCTGCAATAGTTAGAATACAAAAATTCTTGAATAATCACTAACATTTCAGTAACGGTATCTGCAATACTGTATATGGTACTATATGATACAATACTAATTGTATTCCTCATATCTATACTCCTTTTGTGCCACCGTAAAGTAGTTTTTAGATGGACAAGTGGTTGTTCAAAATTAAAAGACTACTTTCCTCAACTTTTATAATTATGTGTGGTCATAGGAGTAAGTTTTGGCCAATGGGATGTCAGTTAAAGTGCCCTGTGGGCAGCTTCCAGGAAACTTTGCTTAAGAGAGAGCTGGTGTTTGCTGTAGTCCCTTCATCCCCCTTCCCTGCATGGAGTCTGCTGCGTGGAGATGAGCGCGACCCTTGGAGCCCATGCTGCACCTTGAGCTATATCCTAGGGAACGACGGTGCCGAGGGGTGAGGATTTCATGGAGCAGAATGTCCATAGCAGGCTGCTCCCGGACTTTTACACGACAGAGGAGACAATCTTCTAGCTGGTTTAAGCCATTGTGATTATATTTTTTCTTATTGAAACTATATTAACTGTATCTATTCAAGAGTCACAAATAAACTCATTTGTCCTCCTTATTATGTTTATTTTATTTAAATAATATACAATCATATTTGCCTTCCTGCAGAAAAGAGTATTGCAAACACAAGCTAAAGCTTTATTTGTCCTTTATCTCAGTGGCAGGTACATTTAGAAGTAGAAATGACCCATGGACCAGCTGGTTTTATGTTTAGAAGGTCCTTGAAATCGTGTTGTGTTTCAGGACCGACAGATGATTGATTTAGCATTGAGCTCCTCATCCAAGAGACGCGGGAGGGAAGGTCAGGGCAGACTGGTCTGTGGTTCCATAGGTTCATGAATTTGTAAATTCAAATGATTGTTTATTCATTCAAAAAACATTTATTGAGCTTCTTTGTGTGCTAGACACCAGGGAGTATAAGGCATTTGGGGAAAAAGTTGAGATTGTTACCTTCAAGGTGCTCATGACTTAAAAGGAGACAGAAAGATGTATTATAATCACAGTGAGGCAAATGCTAGAAAGAGGCAGGCACTAAGTGTCGAGGGAGCACCGAGAGAAGAGCGATGTTCTTTCTGGTGGCTGCCAGCAGCGAGAATGACTTCAAATAGGGACTGGAACCTTCCTGAGAGTAGAGCCAATCATTTTCCTCATCTTTGTAGCCTGAAAACAAGCACTGTGCCTGGAACTTAATAAATGCTGGATGAATAGGTGAATGAATGAAGAAGCATGATCAGAATAAAGTAGGAGCTGGTTGAGCAATTCTCAGAATAGGGAAGGGGTCACCCACAAGACTGAAGGTTACCGAAGGCAGGGGCTTCGTCATAATCCCAGTTACACCTCCATCATTGAACAAGGAACCCGGTACTGAATGGATGCTCAGAAAATATATTTGTCCAACAAGTTGGATGGATCATCCAAGTTCCAGAGCTGAGGACAAATGAACAGAGGATGCAAGGCAAGGGTAGAGTCAACACTGCAACATTGCAGTTTTCATCAAAATGAAAGCTACCCTGGGCTTGAATGTTTCTGGCAACTGTGTAATTCTAGGGCAGGATGATTTTGCCCACATTTCAACTAGAGGAAAACCAAGGCACAGACCTTCGGAACATGAAACCACTCAGTAAATTGGAGGCATGGCAAGCTCGAAAGCTGTGAGTTCTCACTTCTTAGACAGCAGAAAGAAAAGCTCTAGGTTGCCTTGAATAAAGGTGATTATGAAACCAAAATTTACTTTCAATAGAGATTATTTACCTTCTTAGGGGTAGTATTAAGTATTTGCGCCTGGGTGCGTGTACTGTATCTTTGTCTTCCCTTGTCACATGCGTCACAAAGGGTACAAACAGTACGGTGTGAAGCCTGTTGTAGAAAGGTGAAAGTGTATGTTTTAATGAAGGTAGACAGGGAAAACCTTGAGAAAGTTCAACAAAAAATCTGTGTACCTGGCTACCTAGCTCTTGTTACAACTTTTTTCTTACCTCTTGCTGGGCACATCCACACTGGGTTTTTATGCACACCTGGTGCACATTTACCAAGGAATTAAGGACATCTTGTTTAAAACGAGGGTTCTCTTTCAGCACCCCGGAGGGGGGAAGGCAGACACAAACTTCTGGTCACACTCGACTGCCTCCCTCCAGGCCAGCTTGCCTTCCGCCCGCCAGGTGCACAGGTGTACCCTCCATCTCCCTGACAACAGGTGTGACTTTTGGAGAGTCCACGCCTCATTTAGCCCCGGTAATGGCTTAATTGAGTTGGAAAAATGCAAGGACAGGAGCGTGATAAAAACCAGCTGAGCTGGGTTCCTGTTAGTCTTTGGAAAAAGCCATCAGGGAAGGGAGAAGAAAGGATGAACCAGGATGGGGAGGAGCAGCACGGGGCACCCAGCAAAGTGGGGAGAAGCAGCCAAGACAAAGCAAATAAGATAAATAGGAGAGGAAATAAACACTTATGAATGATATACTATGAGCTCCAGGAGGACAGAGCCTGGGCTGTCTCCTTTGTGGCCTGGAACGCAGAGGGGCTCCCTAAACGATGAAGTGAATGAACGCCTGTGTGGAGTGGAAAGACAGGCTAAACCGTCTTAGGAGTCTATGAGGCTATCTCAAGGAGAAAGAGAAAGACGGAAAAAGAAAAAAGAAACAGAATGGGGTTTGAGGGGTGGGGGTAAAAATTCAAGGTTAAAAATGATGAGAAATGCTGCAGAATCTTGTGAGCTGAGGTGCATGCTGGCTCCGGGCTTCGACGCGGCCAGGGCCTGTGCTCCCCGACAGACCGACAGACCGGAGTGAGCTCCCGGGTGCTCCGCCCACGAGTTAAGACATTTGTTTCCCTGAAACATTTCCCTTAAATAAGCTCTGCTGATGGATGCGTGGATACCCACAGGTTTACTGAAATGGTTCAGATGAAAAGCAAAGACATGCAAATCATGTTGTCATAAAGGAAAAGGCCAGAGCTTCAAGTCCTAGAGGAAAGAAATATTTCTGTGGAATAACGTCCCAGTGTTGCCTTTCAAAATCACCGAGGAGCCCCGACTACCCAGGGTGGTGTATTTTCAGTCAGATGTGCCAAAATGTGCCACTACAGAGTGTTCGGGGGTAAAATAAATTCGGGAATTGAGGCATGCTCTGGGCCACAAGGGCACATTTGCTTCCTAAAGGCTCTGAGGAGTCCTGCATAAAGTGCTGCTTAACTCTAACCTGCTTATTCCCAGATTTATTTTGGTGTCAAACGCTTGAACCCACTCCTCTCCACCCTGCAAAGGGCACCCGTTACAACGCTGTGAAACACAGGCTTGGGGAATGCTGACCTGGCGGAAAGCATATGATTCTTCACCTGAGCCCCTCCCAGTTTCTTTGGATGTACTTTTGAATACGAGCTATATCTGCCTTAGATGGGAAATTCCAAAGGGTGGTATCGGAAAGAAGGAAGACGAGGTGCAGTAGGTGACCGCTGATGCATACTGCAGTCATTGTCTGGTCTCAGGCACAGATTCCCACTCTCTTCTTAACAAGCTTGCACGCCCAGCCTTTCTCCCTCCAGCTGGCAGCAACTCTGGCCCTGTAGAGCGTCCCCCTGCAAGGACCATGGAACACGCAGTGATATACACACAAACAAACAAAGCTGAAGGATAAAGCGCCTTGATTTGTACTGTTTGCTGAATGCTCCCACCATGGCAGGTTTCCAGCTACCACGGTGTAGCAACCAACTTGTGAAATGCCTTCACATCTGACCACCAGCTCTCCTGCGGTGGAGGCCTGCTTGCTGCAGCACACCCCTGGGCCGTGGCTCTAAGAAGGTGGAAATACTGGTCTTTCTTGGAGAAACTGGCCCAAGTTACTTGATAGGCTTTATGAACCTTCCCCCTCCTGTTCCCTCTCTGCTCTGTTAGGAAACTGCAAGCCAGATTTGTGGCACAGCTCTAGCTAAGATAGAAACCGAAAGGTGCATTTTTGTGCTTTAATATTACTCATAGTATTACTTTTTCTTCTTGTGCTTATTTTACCTCAATTTCCTCACCTTATTAAATCTTCCATTTTCATAAATAATGACAGGGTATAAATACAAAAACAAACAAGTACACAGATCTGGAGTTTTACTGAGGACAATAAGAAGGGTTACCAGCGAAAACTTCCCGTGTAATTAGAAGGAAGGTGTCTGGGAAAGTTATCCCTTGCCTCGTTAACTGAGTGGGTAGATTTGAGCAGACTATTTTGGGACACCAGGTCATTAATCTGAAATACAGAACTTCAGAGGTAGAAGGGAACTGGAAAGTTTATCTGGTTCACACTGAAACCTTCGGACACAACAACGCTTGAATCATGGTGGCCAAACTTATTTATGCGTAGGCGTTGGAGTTCAGAACTCGTTGAAAAAACGGAGTGAGGTTTGGCAATGAAAAGGAAGTCATTTTATTTTTTCTGATTTGTCATTGCTCCCTAGTGTGTCTTAATTACATCATTTTAGGTCTCCAGAAGACTAAGCTTACTTTCAATTACAGCATAAAATCTATTCTGGAAAGTCTTGAACTTTTAATTGGACCTCAGGTGCACAAAGCTGAATTAATCATAATCCTTGGTTGGTGACATCCCTATCATTGATCTATGCCTGGTCCACTTTTATTTCTTTTTTGTTATTTTATTTACTTCTTTTTTCTGTTCTTGTACCTTTCCCATTTTTTTTTCAAATCAGAGTTTTGGTCCCTTTCCCCTCAAATTTTAAGAGTTCCTTATATATTATAAATATTAGCTCTTTATCTGTGATATATGCTGCAAGTGTTTTCTTCTAGTTTGGCAGTTCTTTCTCTTTACTGTGCAACTTAAAAATAATATTATATAGTCAAATTAACGCATTATTTCTTTTATTGCCCATGGATTTGAGTCAGTGTTAGAAAGCCTTCCTACACTGAACTTATAGAGGAATTCATCATATTTTTTCTAGCTTATTAAATTTTTTCTAATTTTTTTACACTTAGTTCCCTGATCGGTGCAGAATTTACTTTTGTGTGTGGTGTGAGATATGGATCTAATTTGATCTTTTTTCCAAGTGACTGTCTTGTTGTGCCAGCACTATTGATTAAAAAGCACATATCCAAATTTATTTAGATGTAGCTCATACCTGTCTGTTCTGTGCTACTGATCTGCGTGTCTGCTGTTATGGCAGAGCGGCGCCCTGTTTTAATTATGGAGACTTACAGCGTGGTTTAATACCTGGTAGGTATTAAACGTTTGTCGTTTTTATTTCTTAGTGTGTTCTTGGCTACTCCTGCATGTTTGTTTTTCTTTATGAATTTTAGCGTCAACTTGACTAGCTCCATAAAAAGAAGCTTAGAGGTATTTTCATTGGGATTTTGTGACATTGACATCTTTATGATGTTGAGTTGTCCTATCTGAAAACAGGGTACCTTTCCTTTTGTTCAATAATAATTTTGTAGCTTTCAACAGTGTTTCCTCTTTGAGATTTTGTACATTTTTGTTTTTTATTTTGTATTGCACGTTAATTATACAAGGGGGGACCTCCAAAACCCACAATTATCTTCTGGAGGGTGGGCCCTACGTAGAACAGGCTTCCCCTGCTTGGTGAGTATTCTAGGAACCCACCTCTATCAGTATATCAGCTGGCGTTGTTGTGAGAGGCTGTGTTCAGCTTCAGTGAATTTTTTTTGAAGACTCTTTTAATGTGTTTGCCCATTTCATGATGGGTGATTTATGAGTGCACCTGCCTACACCGTGCTGAGTGTTTAGCAGGCTTTGACCAAAACTCGCAGGACCCCTGTGCCCCACTTTCCCTATTCACCTGATCTCGCCCCACACAATGTATTTTTTGTTTCCCCAGATGAAAAAATTCCGCGAAGGTAAATGTTTTGCCATGTGGAAGAGGTGAAACAAAAAACGCCAGAAGCACTATAAGGCTTCAAAATCAACAAGTTCAAAACTGTTTTGAGCAGTGGAGAAAATGTCTCAATAGGTGTACTGGAGAGTATTTTGATGGTGACTGAACTTGAAACATGTAAGAATAAATACACAATTTTTTTTTATAAATAAAGTCCATTTTGGGGGTCCCCCTGATATCCTACTTAGTTCTTTGTTACTGAAGTTATTTTTAGTGTTCATTGATTCTCTAGTATTTTAGAGATATTGTTTCTTTTATAAAATTGAGTTATTTTTTATAAAAATTTTTCCAAAGATTTTATTTATTTATTTTTATTGAGGGGAAGGGAGGGAGAAAGAGAGGGAGAGAAACATCAATACTGTAGTTGCCTCTTGCGTGCTCCCCACCGGGGACCTGGCCTGCAACCCAGGCATATATATGCCCTGACTGGGAATCGAACGGGCGACCCTTTGGTTGGCAGGCCAGCTCTCAATCCACTGAGCCACACCAGCCAGGGCATAAAATTGATTTTGCATACCTGAGAATCTACCATCCAAAACAAAGAACATCAGAATTACCCTACCTGTACGCTACCCTCTTGCATCCTGTTCTCCTGCCTCTCCTACCAAAACCATCATCCTAAACCACATGTTCATCACTTCTCTGCTTTCCTTCACAGCCCATCACCCCCCCTTAAATTTTTTTTTTTAAATTATAATCAAGACTGCCTGAATGGTGTGGCTCAGTGTGTTGGGCATCATCTCGCAGAGCAAAAGGTCGCTTATTCTGTTCCGGGTCAGGGCACATGCCTGGGTTGCAGATTTGGTCCCCGGTATGGGAGCATAAGACAGGCAACCGATGGATGTTTCTCTCACACATTGATGTTTCTCTCCCTCTCTTTCTCCCATTCTTTCCCTCTCTCTAAAAAATAGCTAAATAAAATCTTTTAAAAAATCATAATCAAGACAAAGAGGATACATATCAAAATGTTAAGAGTGATTAGATCTTGCCCTGGCTGGTGTAGCTCAGTGGATTGAGTGCGAGCTGGGAACCAAGGGGTTGCCGGTTCAATTCCCAGTCAGGGCACATGCCTGGGTTGCAGGCCAGGTCCCCAGTGAGGGCCATGTGAGAGGCAACCATACATTGCTGTTTCTCTTCCTCTCTGTCTCCCTCCCTTCCCCTCTCTCTTAAAAGCAAAAAAGAAGAAAAAAAAGAAAAGAAAAAAAGTGATTAGATCTCAGTGATAGAATAATGAATTTCTTTGTTTTTTTGAATAAAAAATAAATACGTATTACTTTTTAAATCAGAAAACATGCTATTGTAAAATGTTATTTCAAAAGATGGTTATATAAATAGATGTAAACATTAAACCCAAAAGAAAAACATTGCAAAAAAGATTTTACTAATATTTTACTGTTTAGTCATACTATATATACTTTGAAATATATTTTGAAAATTGTGGTGGAAAATCCTTCATATCTTTCATTCTTTTTGTTTTTGTTTTTCTTATTTTCACCATCACTTTTCTATCTCACTTCTCTTTGTCCCTTGAAATAAACTCTTAATAATTAAAGTTTAAGATATTGGACATGTGCAATCATAACTAAATTTTCCCAAAAGAAAGACATCTATGTCACCAGCATTCAGATAAAAAACAGAGCAGAGCCCCAGAGACCCCGCTCACGCCTCCCCCCATCGTCACGCCACCCCAGGCAGCCGGTGGCCTGACCTCTGCCCTCAGAAGTCAGCCCTCCGGGGTCTTGAACTTCCCATAAATGGAGTTCTGAAATATATACTCTTTTGTGTCTGGCTTCTTTTGCCTAACGTTATGTTTGCTAGAATCTCTAAACTGTAATGTGTAACCTCAGTTTGTTTTTCTCACTGTTTGGTGTGTTACATGATCATCTCACTTACTATCTATCCAGTCCTCCGTTGATGAATAGTTTGGGATTTTAATGAAGAGTGTGCAATGGACATTTTTGAACAGGTCTTTTGGGGACTGTATCTTGAGTCTACACCTAGAAGTGGAATTGCTGGGTCATAGAGTTTGTGTCTGTGTAGCTTCAGTAGATATTGCCAAAGCATTTTTCAAATGGCCGTAACTGGTTGATCCTCCATGAGAAGTACGTGTGAATTCCTACCAGTCCACACCCTTGCCCGCCCTGCGAGCTGTCAGTTGTTTGCACTGTAGCCATCTTTTGTCTTCCTTTTATATGGTTATACTGAATCTACCTGCATTCCTAAACAATATTTAAAAATCTTAGTTGTTTTAAACTTTATAAAAGGGTACCACGCTGTATGTAATCTTCTGAGACTTACTCTTTTCACTTAAGATCATATTAATAAGATTCATCTACATGGTTATGTTACCATAGTTCATCATTTTGATCACTGTATTCCGCTGTGTGAACATATCACAACGTGTTCGCTTTCCCACGGATGGACATTTGAGCTGTTTCACCAATATGGCAATTCTTCCCTTCAAGTTTGCTCCAAGGCTGCAGGAATCATGGAAGAGTTCTACGGAATTCTTAAGGCATTTAAAATAGATAACTGTTATTAGCTTCTTGCAAATTTCCAGGGCCAAAACTGATATACTCCCAATATTTTATCATCTTCTCTTAAAGAAGATCTTCCTCACAGTTAATTAAAATCATACACATTTTAAAAATTATATTTCCTCTTGCTTAGTTTACCATTGCAATGAAAGACCAGAGGAGAACACTCTCATTCACTTAAAGGTAGAACAGAGTTATCTTCATTTTTTCTCGGCATAACAACCCAAATTTCTTTCAAACCTTTCTGCTTTTTCATATTGTTCTAAAGATGTATGTTAATATCCCATGAATTTTTTCTAACTTCATGTTATTTTTTAGAATATGCTGACGAAATTTAGTACCATGCTTAAGACTGGTCTGAAGTTGAGAGGCATCATGTCCCAGCCCTTACATGACGGACCTCAGGACATATTTGCTGCCTTTCGCCCGAAACACCATCATCTGGCTAACTCACATCCACATTCTAGTCATCTAGGCTCCCCCTGTTTTTCTAATATACATTTGCCGGAGCGGTCCTTTCAGAGCCTGTATTTGTATTTTTTAATCCCCAAATATGTCATATTGCAATTGTTCAAGCTGATTTTTTTTTGAAGAACTATGGCCTCCCGTTAAATTCATTTTGAATTTTGTTCCCCGTTTTTTAATCTTTCTTTAAATTGGTATTCCATTACAGTTGTTCCAATTTTACCCCCTTTGCCCTCCTCTGTGCCCCCCACCATCAATCCCCACACTGCTGTCCATGTCCACGCATCAGTCATGCATGTTCTTTGACTAGTCCCTTCCCCTTCCTTCCGCCATTATCCCCCTCCTCCCACTCTGGTTACTGTCTCCCTGTCAGGAAATATTTACTGATTTATTAACTGGCCTCGCCAGCTTCACACAGGAGAGTCATGAACCATCATTTAAAGACATAAATCCTGTCACACGCTAGAGGCAGTTGCCCCCATGAGAGTGCTTCGTCACTGATGACATCAGCAGCTGCTCTGGGGGAAGACTGTGCCAAAGAAATGAACCTTCCCCAACTAAAGGCTGTGCGTGTTTCCGTAAGCCTGACTTTGAAGCTGGATTATTCAACACACCCCCTCACACATGGTGGAAACGCATCCAGTAGATTTCCTGTATGTGGTAACCCTGAAGTGTAGTTACTGTTACTGTGTAGAGTCTCATATCTGTCAGGCACTGGGCTGACTGGAGGGCAGTGTGTCACAACGTGAGGCCCCTGAACCATCATCATCATCATCAGCAGCAGCAGCAGCAGCAGCATCTCCTGGTAACTTGTTAGAAATGCAAATTCTTGGGGCCCACCCTGACCTACTGAATAAGATACTCTGCGGGTGGGGCCCAGCAACCTGGGTTTTGACAAATCCTGTGGGTGAGCCTAATGTACATTCAAGTTTTGAGAACCACTGTTAGACTATCTGAACAACTCTTTTATCTGCATTGGCTCAGTGTGGTAGTCTGTTCTTAGCTCTGAAAAATCTGTTTCCTGAGAATAATTTCAAAATGGTTATTTTCTTCCAACACTATAACTTTTTTTTTAAACCAAACATAACCCAGCAAAGCAAAAATGCATTGAAACAGATGCACAAGGGTTTCCTGTCAAAGTCAATTCATTCTTCAGTTTCCCTGAAGTCTTCCATCCAGTAATTGCTAACACTTTATGACACCAGTATTTCAGAAAATACAGTTCAGAAATCATTGCTCTATAGCTAGGTTAACTTTCTGGATCTGTAATCAATATGCATGATCTGTGAACTAGAGAAAATGCCCATGAACCATAGGTCAGCCACTTCTCACCTTCTCTCCCAGGCAAATGGACAGGATTCACATACCTAGTTATCATTCTCCACTACCATTCTTTGGCAGAATCTTGAGAGCTCTATTTTTAAATTTAAATTTTTTTTAAAGATTTTATTTATTTATTTTTAGAGAGAGGGGAAGGGAAGGAGAAAGAGAGGGAGAGAAACAGCTATGTATGGTTGCCTCTCACATGGCCCTCACTGGGGACCTGACCTGCAACCCAGGCATGTGCCCTGACTGGGCATCGAACCGGGACCCTCTGGTTCCCAGCCCGCACTCAATCCACTGAGCTACACCAGCCGGGGCATTAAACTTAAATTTTTAACTATTAAATTCCTTTTCCAAATTTACAAAATGAATACATATTCTTCACAACCAGTGCATTCACCCCAGCTGGGAAGGTCCAGGATCTTATTTACACGTGGCCATTAGAAATCACCTCACAAACCCCCTCTGTCCCGCACGCCCTGGTTTCTTCTGCTCTCTCTCTCTGGGAATCCTTCTAGGGGCTCAGAAAGGCCTCTTCTTCCGGAACTGGACTGGTCCTGAACATTCTGCAATCTGTGGCTCTCCGCAGTGAGTTCTCGGTGCCCCTCTGCCTACGCCTGAGCCAGTGAGAAGAGCTGGTAGGGGTAAGAGGAGGCTACCAGAGGTTTTACAAAGAGCTCTTTACACTCTCACTTCCCCCAAGTTTCCAAACTGATTTTTAAGTCTTCTCCCAATCTCTTTGATGAGAAATAAGCTCTTTTAAAAGTTATGGGAAAGGTTGTCATGGTCAGGTGGCTCAGTTGGTTGGAGCATCGTCCCATGAACCAAGAAAAAGAAAAAGATGTGGGTTTGATCTCCAGTCAGGGCACATACTTAGGCTGTGGGTTTGGTCCCTGGTCAGGGCCGTGAGGGAGGCAACTGATTGATGTTTCTCTCTCTCTCTTCCTTCAATAAATATATTCTCCAGTGAGGATTTAAAAAAAGTTATGGGAAAGGTTATTATTCCTGTTCTTATTCAGCTGTGCCCAGTCATTGATTCCATTAGCCCGGGGTTGGTTGGTAAACGAGCCCGCCTGTTTTTGTACAGAAAGCTTCATGGACACACTGCCATGCCGATTCACCTGCATATTACCTACAGCTCCTTTTGTCTACAAGGGCAGATACGAGTCCTTACAACAGAGATTGGCCCACAAAGTCTGAAATATTTGCTATTTAGTCCTTTGCAGAGAAAGTTTGTTAACCCCTGCATTAAACTGAACACAAGAGAAAACTCTGCTTTTGCTATGACTGTACACTGACAGTTTTGGAAATAGTTATGTGCCTGGCTGACTCTGCCAGCTCTCTCCATTACAGGAATGAGCCCAAGAGTCTGTTTTTCAGCCAGAGAAGCAGGTAACTTCTTCTCCCTGGTTGTCATCTGACTCAGGAGGCCTCAGGAGTCATGTTTGTTTACCATTTGCTCATGTGAACAGCATCGAGTGGGTTGTGTGGTGGGGATACCCTCTCCCCTAGTGAAATAACTTCAGCTAAGGATGGGAAGTCCAGGCTGACAAGCTGAATCACCAGCAGCAACAATTTTTGCCCCCTCTGATGCTGCCAAATGAGTCAGTTCTCTGGGAGCCAGTTACCTTCCTGTGAAGATGGCTTTAAGGGACGATATGATTGGTGTGGTTTGGCTGGGAAACTGAAACACCACTACCTCCCAAGCAGCGCATGCTGGGTGTGAGGGAGAAAGCCTGAAAGGAGAAAGCTTGGTACTTTACGTGAGGGAACAAGTGTTCGCTCTGGAGATAGTTTTAATTCTGCTTTCTCATCATTGGATGGGAGCAAATGTCCTTGTGAAGTCGTCCTCTTGCCTTTCCTTCCTCATTCTCTTGTCTTCCTCCACTCCATGGCTCCACTCCCAACACCTGAGGCCTGGAGCAGGGTCTCTGGTGAGATCAGAGGAGAGCACCATTGGAGGAGGGGGCTGATGTCAGTGCCCCCCAGCCATGGACCACCGGGGCAGGCTGGGAACAAGAGTGAGGACAGAGAGGCACCTAAGGTGCCGAACGTGAGCCCTGCGTGTTATGGCTGGTCTCGCCCACACTTGCAGGGCCCGTGTCCAGCCCTGCTCCAGGAACACCCTGTGGTTGGACGAGCTGGGTTTGTTACTCATGGCAGAGAAGTAGACCTGTGAGCTGTCACAGAGAAGGTGTTAGAAAGGACTTGGACGGTTGGGGCTTCTGGGAGGTGATTTGGGGGCAGGTCTAAAAAGCAGGGGTTGTTCTATCATTTGGGATCTTAGGAAATGTTGTCTAGAAGAAAGGAAGACTAGAGTGAGGCTGAGCTGTAATTGGTAAAGAAGAAGCAGTCATCTGAGCCAAATAGGGGGATGTTTGGTCCTTTCTGTGGTTTGAACAATGAGGATTTTTTTTTTGTCTGTGTTCAAACACGATTATGGAGTGGTATTATTTTTGTCTTCATCCAGCATAGTCACAAAGGGCCTTGTTTGATGCTGATATTCTAGGAAATTCCTTATGTTCAACAAGAAAACACCAGGGCCTTGCCAATGGTGCCACCCAGCTCCCAGATCTCAGGGGCCGATTTTCTCTTTTGCATTGACTATTGCTCTTTCTTTGAAGTCACAGGATAGTGGAGCCAGAAAGGACTTTAGAAACCATATAGTTCAAACGTCTAATTGTTTAAGTTAAAGGAATGGAAGATCAGAACTGTACCTGCCTTGCCAACATCACACAGCCAGTTAATGTCACAGCTGGTACTGGGACCCATGTGTCTTGACCCTGGGAGCCCTGCATACACTGGCCCTACATCCTTCAGCAGCCTCATCTGTAGGTGTAGGGACATCCTGTACCACTGTCCCTCTGCCTGTGCTCCCACCTGTCCATCCCTTCAGGTCCTCTAATGGGCCAGGTTCTTTATTGTTTTGGGCTTTTCCCACAGCTGTTTCCTCTGCTTGGGATTGTCTTCCACCCCTCTGACTGGCACCTCTTACCTCATTCCTGCTTCTTGAGGGATTGGCTCAGATCCTACCACCTCTCAAGGACACACTAGACCTCGTTCCCCAGGTTCTCTGTGCATCTTCCTAGCACTTCCTAGCCACAGTACCTCTCAGTCTCCCCACAGTCAGGGATCTGGTGTATCTCATTTGCTGCTGCAAGCTCCGGACACAGCCGATGCTCAGTAATGAATGGGCGCTTTACCACAGGGCTGGTGGAAGCTCCACCACTAGAATTCTTTTTATAGCAAGCACATCAAAAAAAGCGTTCTGAAATCTGTACTTTGGGCGTCTATATAAATGTAGGGTCTGACTGAAAGTAAAGAATACAATAGGCTAAAGGAAAAAATGCTGAGGTGTTGCAAGTAGGTGGGGGATGAATTTGATGATCCCATCCCAACATCGGCCTTCCTGCGATCGCTATCTGGGCATGCGGGTGTGCTTGAAAGGCCAGCATGCAGCCGGGAGCCCTTTACACGCCTGAACCAGGGAGGGTCCGAGAGCCTGAAGCTGCCATGACATCATTATTTAAAATGCTAGAAGAGAATGTAAACTAGACTGTTTGGCATGAAAAAGGCTGTAGAGATGAGATAGTCCAGAGAGTTTATACATTTTGGGGGGAGAGAGAGCATGTGGATTTCTCTGAGATTCTGATGAAAACTATGGCTGCTCTTCCCAGAAAGATACACATCATTCCATAGTTCTTTTTGTTTCAGATGTTTCATGGACCTGAAAAGCAAGGTTATGGGACCTGCCCAGAGAGGCAGAGTAAGAATGGAAGCCGCGTTTCCTCATTCCTCACCTAGTACCTGCCTTCTAATATCAAGATGTTTATCCGTCACGAGGGGCAACAGGGAGCAACCTGGAGTTCAAATCTCTGCCTTGACAAGTACTAGTTGGTGACTTGGGGCAAATTGTTCAATTTCTGTGCCTCTGTTTCCTCATCTGTAGCACAAGAATAACAATAACAGGGTTTCTGTAAGCATTGTATTAAAATAATACTTGTAGGAACTTAGCATAGAACCTAGCACATAGCAAATGTTCAAAAAACATTAGTTCTTCCTGGCTGGTGTAGCTCAGTGGATTGAGTGTGGGCTGTGAACCAAAGGGTCGCCAGTTTGATTCCCAGTCAGGGCACATGCCTGGGTTGTGGGCCAGGTCCCCAGTGGGGACCATGTGAAACGCAACCACACATTGATGTTTCTCTCCCTCTCTTCCCTTCTGTCTAAAAATAAATAAAATCTTAAAAAAAATAAAACATTAGTTCTTAATATGATGGTAGTGATGCCCACCCCCTCTTCTTGAATTTAGCAGAACAGTCACTTGTTATGTCCCTCTGGTCCCAGAATGCACCTGGCTTAGCTCACTCACAGCATGGCTACCTTCAAATAACAAGTGTGTGATGATGAGACAGGACTCTGGCAGAAGCTGGGCAGGCCACCCAACAGCTAGATTAGAGAAATGGTGCTCTCTGAGATGCAGCAAGCGCCCTGTCCGAAGGGTGGGTGAGATTAGCTGTGAGCCACACTTCCACATGGCGTCATGATCAGCATGCTGTCTGATGACCCTCAGGTGACCAAGGGCCAGATGATGGCATTGAGAAGGCTGCACCTAGTACGATGGCAGGCAGAACAAGCAAGGAACGTCTGCTGCCGATTCAACAAGGAGAGATGGGTTTTGGGTTTCAAATGTGCAGCTCTCCCATCCTTTATGTAGCAATCTGATAGGTCAATAAGACAGTTTGGAAACATTTTTGTGAAGCAGCCAAGAGAAAGCCCTTTGGATGAAGAAACAGGTGGAGGAGACGAAAGACTAGAAGGGGTCAGGAGACCACGGCCCTAATCTCCACTCTGCCACTTCCCCTCTGGTCCAGCTGCAGCCCTTCCCGGCGCCTTGAGTTCTTCATCTGTAAGATGGCTGAGGTGGGCAACTGGGTTGTTGGGTATTTCAAAGTCCCTTCCATGCAGGGGCAGCGTCAGTAGAAGGGTGGGCTTAGAAGTGGCCACTCTCCCTGCCCCTTCCCCTCGCCTTGTTCAGGTGAGAGGGTCTCACTCCACTCGCGCACCCCCTGGGGCTCAGAGACTGTCCTGTGGCTAGGGCACAGGTGGTGAGGATGCCCTCGGGCAGTAGATTCCTTTCTCCGAGGTCAGCATCCCTGACCCGGGCTCTTGCGCTGCTCTCACGATTCTGCCCGCGCGTCCACCCACCTGCATCCGCCGCTGGAGCAGAAAGATTGCAGGTAGATTTTCAGCCCCAGACCATCCGTGGCGTCAGCACGGCCGGTGAGAAGAGAGGGTGTTTCGACTTGTAATGCATGGAGCGAAAGGACAGGCCCTCTCTAGCCCTGGCGAGGGAACGGGACGCGGCCTTTGCGCTTTCCTGTTCCATGCGGGCGTCTCCTCCAAACAGCCGCCCCTGTGGGGCCTAGGCTGGGATTGAAGGATCCCGTCCCGTCCGAGGGGTTATTGATAACTGAAGACCAGAGACACATTTTAAGCAGAATGCATAATTAGAATCCAACAATGCCTGGGCTAGAAGGCATCTCGGAATTAGTTTAAAATCTAGCATTTATAATTGGGTAAATTGAGGCTCTGAGAGGGGAAAGGCTTGCCCAAGTCCTACGGCCAGACTTGGACAGTGCCAGGAGTAGGGTGTGAATGTCCGTTCATTCCCTCACTTCACAGAGCTTACTTAGATGAGGAATAAAAGCTTATTTTAAATTTTTAATGTGCAAACTTCTTACAAAAGAAAGTAAACCACAAAGGAAAAATCCATCCCCTGGACATTAAAATATTAATGTCCAAATAACACAGGACTTTAAGTTGGAAAAGATACTAGAAGTTGTCTAACTCACTCCCTCCTTTCAGTAACCAACGGCTCACTGGCTGGGAAAACACAGACTCCCAGGGCCCCGGCTCCCTGTCACAGCTGTTATTAAATACACACGGAAACCCACCTTCGTACAAGTGCAAATACACCCCATATGCTCCCTCTACTAGGAAAGCAGGACATTTGGTTTCTAGTGTGTGTCCTGATTTTGAAGGTGGGGGGAAGGTGGACAAGAATAATAGAGAGGCTGGCAAAAAGTGTTTAGCAGACTTAAAAATGTGTACTTTACACTTAAGACTTTACAACAAAATAGACTCTTAGCATAGAATATCTTCATGGCATTGTGGGATAATTAAATATTAACAATAATTTCAGAAAAACATGGAGTTTTTCTACCTTGTAGGGACTTTATTGCACCCAGGCAAGGCTTTGTAAGTTAACTGTGGTAACTCTAAAGAGTCTGAGAGTTAGATCATTTGTAATAAAATGCTAAATATGTGACTGAGAATTACAGAAAGATAAATCAGTGGTATCTGAGGGATATATTTGAGAGGAGTGGGCACTGAGGGGTGGAAGTTGTGGGCAGGCCAGGGGGAGGGAGGGGAGGCCACCCGGTGGAGAGAGCAAAGCAGGTGAAGGGACAGGAGGGGGGTCACCGTGGTGGTTCTGGTTCCTTCTTAGCCAGTTTCCCTTCTCAACCTGGTAGCCGTGAGCATGGAGTCACTTCAGCAAGTGGATAAACTTACCTCACAGGGCTGATGTTCTAACACATGTAAAAGTGTCTGGCACATTGGTCCCCACTAAAGATGCACAGCTCCTGCCCTGTTCTATGCATCCCTTTCCTCTCTTCTAAGTGACCGGTCCTTTGACCCCACCTGTTTTCAGAGCCTTGACTCCAGCCAGAGACAGATGGGTCTATGTAAACAGAAAACAAGGGTGTGATCTCAGATTTTTCTTTTCTCTGCACCTGGCAACGCTATTTCTAACAGCAAATAATGAAATTCCATGTCCAATAAGCGAGAAGGAACATGCAAAGATGGGACAGTTTTATAATAGAAGACCATGCAGTCCTTAAAAATGTAATAAACTACCTAAAGACATGGGACAATACTCATGCTATGCTGTTAAATAAATTAAAAATAAATTAAAAATAAATATAGAACAGCATGTACCATGAAATCAATTTGTTTTAAAAATATGAATAGACATAGGAAGAAAAGATGAAGCATTGTTAACGTCCGGGTGCACTAGACAAGGAAGAGATTTCTAGCATTGATCCCATGGTACTGAAAACAAACAACAGCAACAACAAAATTACCTGAGATTCAGGAGATCAAGTGACTTGTCCAACATTAGTGATGGCAAAGCCTCAGCTGGAACCAGATTTCAGATTCCTGATTCAATGTCCTCCACTGACCATTCCAATCCACTCCCTCCTCAGACTACTAGTGTCCATCACAGGTATATGCATTTCGGGAGGGACATGTTACTTTGCAGTAGCCATGTGACATGGCCACAGAGTCATTCAGATGCCCTTAGAAAAAAAAAAGTTTTTCTTTAAGAAATGATTCAGTAATGTGCTCAACAGAGATCCGCCCTGCTTCCTGAATTTCTCATAGGTAAGTGGTATGGGCAAGCTTCAGGGCACTTTATGTGCATACCCTGTGTACCTAGGCTATCAGAGCTGGTGGGGATCTAGGGAATTACTTAGCAAGTGAGAAAACCAAGGATCAAGACAAAGTGAGCTGTCCCTCAGGTGGGAATGGATCTTCCCATGGGCCTCTTCTTGTCCCCTTTATCTCATTTTGCAGAATCTCCTCTGAATGCTGTTGTCTTTTAGAGGCTGTCCCAGAAAAAGGCCAATCCCACCTCAGTCCTGGAAGAAAGCAGCCAGCCAGTTCTCTCTTTCTGTTAGAACTCTCAGTTAACATGCCTGGAGCAGGAAGGAGAAGTGTGAATTGATGTGAATTCAGATGTCTGCGTGGGGAATTGGCTAGCTTAATGGATCTAAATGGAAGTGGAAGAAGATGGGAGTTAAATGGACAAATAAGAGAGAGGTAAGTAAAAGGTAAAAAGATATTTCATGTTTGCCACAGCATTTCCTTAAATCCCCTTAACAATTTCCACGATGTTATCCTTGCTCACAGGATGAAACTCAAAGAGGTGGAGCAACTTGGCCAAAGTCCCACTCACTATGTGATGGAGGAAGAATTTAAATCTAGGTTGGTTTGTTCCCAGAGGACTTCACTGTTATACTGGAATTTTTTTTTATTTTCACCCGAGGACATGCTTATTGATTTTAGAGAGAGTGGGAGGAAGAAAGAGAGAGAGAGATACATCGATCGGTTGCCCCTCATATGTGCCTCGACCACGGCCTGAACCCATAACCTAGGCATGTGCCCTAACTGGGAATTGAACCCTTGACGTTTTGGTCTATGGGACGACACTCCAACCTCTGAGCCGTACTGGTCAGGGCTGTAGTGGAGATTGTTGTTGTTGTTGTATTGTTACTATCTTTCTAGCTGCAGTACTTCTCTAAAGATTCTGCATCTTTGATAAAAGATGGATTGAGTTCAGGGTTCCATTCTCAAGGTAGCTTAATAAAACTATAGAAATAGATCCTTTTCCATCCCAACAGGCTCATTCTTCATATTTGTTGAATGAAAGAGTAATGAATTCACGAGTTTCCCTTAAACACTTGTAGATCCTCACTCTGCCCCACTGTGGACCATTTAAGTAAAGGTTTGCTATGGGTAGGCAGGGACCTGTCTGTCTTGTTCCAAGCTGAGTCCACAGTACTGATCAGAGTGTCTAGAATTTAATTAAGGCCCAATAAATATTTGCTGAATGAATAGATCATTTATACCTCCCCTGTTCTACTTCCTCCATCCAGTTTTCATCATGAGATCCTGTAGATTTTTCTTCTTAAATAACTCTATTCTTTCCACTTCTTTCCGTTCCACACCACCACCCTAGGTCAGGCTATCAGCCTCCATGTGGCTTGCTATGACAGCCTCCTAACGGGCTCCCTACATTCACTCCCCTCCAATGCATTCTTCTCCTTGCACTGAGAGTGATTTTTGAATCATAAATCTGTTCATTTTATATCCTTGCTTAAATCACTTCAATGGCTTCCCTTTGCTGTGAGGGTCATGGCCATAATTTTTCTCATGATCTGCAAGGCCCTGCCTGGTGTAGCCCTTCAGCCTCCAACCTCGTTTTCTGCCCCACAACCCATCCCTCTCACTACTCCAGCTGTGTTGTAGGAACAAGGCCTTTGTTCCTCAAGGCCTTTGCTTCTGCTGTTCCTTCCGCCAGGAGTCTGCTTCTCTTCACTCTTTGCTACGTTAGTCCTGCTCTTTCTCTGGATCTCAGTTCACATGTCATTTACTTAAGGAAACTTTCCCAGAATCCTCCCTTGCCCACTCCTCATCCATCTACATGAGATTGGGTCCACTCAGTTACATGACTTCATAGAGTTATACTTTACCAAGTTTTACTTAAAACTAGTTATAATCAAATATTCATTTCTATATTTAATTTATTTACCAAATTGTCTTCTACATTAGGCAGTAAGCTCCATGGGGATGAGGGTTACATCTGTTTGATTCACTGCTATACCTCCAGTGGATGGCACAATGCCTTATATATAGTAAATACTCAATAAACATATACTGAATGAATATGAATAAAAAAGAAGACATTCCAAATGATAACATTATATCTACAAATTATGTATGAGTAACAGCTTATTATTGATGAACCACTTTTTCATGTGTCCAAAGTCACTCATGGATGGCATATACACTGACATCTGTCTAACTTACAGAAATTATAAATGCCAATATTTATATTGGCAGAGTGGGAAAACTAGTGTTTTCCCAAGAGGCATTTTCATCTCACTTTCACCCTGACTACGGTTGTCTTAAGCAGTAGCCCAGCTGCCCAGCCTCACGTGGGCAGGGGGGAAAGGGAAGAGCTGGCTCCAGGTGGCAAGTGGTGACTCTACACCCTCCACCTGCCCAGGACTGAATTGGATTGGAAAAATGCCAATTTTTCTTGTGTCAATGTGGAAACTCTATTTTCTCCCAAAGACACTTTTTTGCAGCTGTTTGAAGTGTGTATATTTTCTGTACTGTACAGCTTCACAAAATTGAAGAAGAATGCTAATGTTCAAGTTTTCTTATCCTGTGTTTAGAAACTGTTTTTTGCAGATCTTGGTGTTAATAGACCAAATAAATAAGTATTCCTAGCAACAACAACAACAACAAAAAAGATGCTGCTCCTTTTCAAAATAATAGCTAACATTTTTGAGCACTTTTTATGTGTCAGACTGCATTAGTGCCTGAAATTTAGTCTTTCCACCACATATTAAGATGGTACAGCTATTACCCCCATTTTTATAGATGAGGTATTCACCATGGAAACTCTTAAGAAACTTTCTAGATCTCAGATTCCCTTGTTCTGTGAAAGAGGAGTTGTAAGTTTCGAATGTCAAGATAACTTTCAGGAAATGATCCGTCGATCAGTTCCAAAATAGACATCCAAGACTGAAATCGCTCATCACCACCCCCACCCCCCACAGCCCCAGGCTGCTGAGTGCTAGAAACGCCATCCATAGGGATTCAAACTGTGTCCCATCAGCCTTGTCTGATTTGTCTTGCCCAGCCTTAGGCATTGGAAAAATCAAGGAAAATGACCACAACATAAGGCAGATGTGAAGGGATAAACCTGAAGCTTGGAGGAGAGTGGTAGGGGAGAGACTATTCCTACCCACTTATGTTTGGATGATGTGGCCATCTATAGAGAGGCTGCGTCTGTAGGAGGTGTGCTCATCAAGAAACAAGATTAATTTGACAAACATAAATAATAGTGTCTTACATTTGTATAGTGCTTGACAATTTGCAAGAGCTTTCACATCCATGACCTAATTTGATTCTCGTAACAGTTTGCAAAAAGTGGACATTATGAACATTCCATTAAATATGAACAAACAGGCTCCTGGGGATACGGACCTGACAGAGGCCCAGAGGCCTCAAGGGGCGCATCCCTGGCCCAGCTCTCGAATTATGGTTCCTAAGGCTTCTGCCCTCCCCACGCACACGTCCTACAGAGAGAGCCCTCGGGGAGCAGTACTCGCTGGTGCTCAGAACACCGCTGACATGGGTGCCTGTCTTGGAGCCAGTTTTTGAGCTGTCCAAGAAAACCAATTATACCTGACTTGGTGCCAAATTCTTATTACTTAGCTTAATCATTAGCTTATTTACCAGACTTAGCTGGCTCATGGCAACTTTTACCTATTCCCAAAAATCAAATCCTTCCTCAAAGGTGGAAACTTTGCCAAAACTAATGATATTCAAAAGAATGGGGTATAAAAAGAAATGTCTGGAATAATGTTTACCAAACAATGATGGACCTTTAAATGTTTTCTTAAAAATCTTCTTATTTTTTGTTCTTTTCTACAGGATTTAAATCTCTATAAAAAGCTGTGTTTGGTTTTAATGAGAAACAATAGAAAGAGATTTCTCAAATAAAGACAAATATTGGAAAAATATGTCAAAATATAAACAGTAGCTAATTCTGAGTTGTTGATATAGATGGTTGTCATTTTTGTGTGTATGTGTATTTTCTTCCCTTCACCCAACTTCCCAACAATCATCTGAGCAACAGAAAGCTCATGGAATAAATGGAAAGTTTTCAAGGGGCTTTAGTTAAAAGGAAGCCACACTCATTTCGCTGTGCCCCCACCAGTGTGTTGGTTTAAAAGGAATCCGTAAGTTATTTTATGCCTCATTCATAGCCCAGCTCTCCAGCTGCGCTCTGGTCCACGTGTGGAGGCACAGGGCTGTAATCACAGCATAGCCCAGCTGTCTCATATGTGTAGGCAAAGACTCTTTCTTTTTTAAGATTTTATTTATTTATTTTTAGACGGGAACAGAGGGAGAGAGAGAGAGGAAGAGAAACATCAATGTGTGATTGCCTCTCGTGAGCCTGGCCTGCAACCCAGGCATGTGCCCTGACCCTTTCGTTCGCAGGCTGGCACTCAATACACTGAGCCACACCAGCCAAGGCTCTTTAAATATATATATAGTTGTTCAATTACAGTTGTCCCCTTTTCTCCTCTGTTACTCTCCCCTCCCTCTCCCACATTCAACCCTCCCCCACCCCCTCCCATTGCCCTTGTCCATGGGTCCTTTACACATGTTCCTTGACTTGACCCTTCCCCTTCTTTCCCCCGTTATTTCCCTCTCTCCCCACCCTGGTCACAGTCGTTCTTTATTTCCATGTCTCTGGTTCTGTTTTGCTCACTTGTTTTGTTGATTAGGTTCCATTCATAGGTGAGATCATATGGTATTTGTCTTTCGCCACCTTACTTATTTCACTTAGCATAATACTTTCCAGTTCCATCCAAGCTGTCGCAAAGGGTAGGAGCTCCTTCTTTCTTTCTGCTGCATAGTATTCAGTTGTGTAAATGTACCAGTTTTTTGAGCCACTCATTTACTGATGGGCACTTAGGTTGCTTCCAGCACTTGGCTATTGTAAATAACACTGCTATGAACATTGGGGTGCACAGGTTCTTTTGGATTGGTGTTTCAGGATTCTTAGGGTATAATCCCAGAAGTACAATCACTGGGTCAAAAGGCAGTTCCATTTTTAGTCTTTTGAGGAAATTCCATACTGTTTCCACAGTGGCTGCACCAGTCTGCATTCTCACCAATAACGCACTAGGGTTCCCTTTTCTCCACATACTCACCAGCACTTGTTGGTTGTTGATTTGGTTATAATGGCCACTCTGACTGGTGTGAAGTGGTATCTCATTATGGTTTTAATTTGCATCCCTCTGATGGCTAGTGATGCTGAACATCCTTTCACATATCTATGGGACCTCTGTATGTCCTCCTTGGAGAAGTGTCTGTTCAAATCCTTGTAGGCAAAGACTCTTTATCCATCTGTTATTCCAGGAGGTAGGACAGCCATGTTTGGTATGGTAGCAAATGCAAGGATAAACCCACTCCCTCCCCCTTAGTGGTCCAGAAAAGTCTGGTTTATGTCCTTTCAGTGGCACAGATTAGTCTCTTGGTGATGCATTCCACACTCCTGAGGTTAATAAATGACTCTGAAGAAAACCAAGTCATTTATCATGAACTTTTGTGTGACCCTTAGTCCAGGTGGTGAAAAAATATTGTGCTATGGTCACTTTCAAACAAGGAATTAGCCTTACTGCCTTGTTGCCACGTGTCCAGTGAGGGAACACAGTCTTTTCTTGGCCACTTTCATTCCAAGTACTCCTTAGCAGCTAAGAGAGATTATATTTGACTAAATTCTAGTTATTGCAGTCTAGATTTTAAAACATTCCTATACAGTCCAAATACAAAGTGAATGACAACGGAGTTTACCTGAATGGTAGTACACTTTTCTCTGTTGGGCTAGAGTTGAGACTCAGATGTGTTCAGCTTGTGGCATCGTAGATGATATTGATGTTTGTGGCCAAATGCCCCCCCTCCCACCCAGTCCCACTAGCCCCACAAGGCTTATGAACATTCTGAACTAAGAGCAAACAGCAATGTTGTGTCTCCATTCTCTCATCTGAGCCATACAAATGAGAGATTGCAGAACTAGAGTCTCTTCCAGCTCTGAAACTGCTGGTGCACACCTCTCTTTAAGATACCATTAAAGCTACTGTGGCAGAGTTTTAAAGAAGTTCTGAAGAAAGCATTTATTTTTAGAAGGCAGCACAAATCAAAGACTTTAATGAGTAAACTGGATATTCTCCATTAAAGAATCTTTAAATGGATACTGTAGGCAGGAAGAAAAGCAGAATCATAAAGTAGAATCAACAAACCTAAAAGAGCAAAGGACAGAATCTGGCACAGAGATCAGAGGGACAAAGGGATAAGAAAATAGTTCACAACAACAACAACAACAACAACTCAGGCACTTCTAAAAGTCACCTTGGAGTTTTCAACAAGGGATGCCATAGCATCAAATGTTGAGGAGGTAAATGTGGGCATACAATGCATGGATAGAGGTCAAGGACAACAGGCACATCCTGATCAGGAGGAATAACCACCTGGAAGAAATGAGAAAGACATCTTCAAGTGGAGGGCTTGTACCTCTTTGAAACCACAGCTGAAAGAATCAGAAGCCAGCTGGGGCAAGTCATCCTAGATTATCTTTGACCTTTCTTTGCTATGGTTGTCCAAATGACAGATTAAAAAATCGGTGTTGATTTCAATGATTCGTATAGATGTGTTTTGACAATGACCTAGCAACTGTACCCAAATAGTACCAAAAAAAGAAAAAAAGATAGAAGGGTCTGTAGTATCTATAGGCACTAAAGCAGTGGGTTGTTAACAAGGACCAGAAAGACTAAGAGCCATTGGCCTAGACTTCATATGTGGGTGATGTCCAAGTATATGTATATCCCAGTCCTAAGACTGAGGGACCCAGACAAGCTGGCTTATGTCCAGAGAAGGCAAACAGTACAACGAAAGCTTGGAAATGAAGCCATGAGGAAGAAACAATTGTGGGAACTAACCCTGACACTGTGCCTGGAGAAAAGGACTCAGTTGGGACATGACTGAGGTCTTCAGGATACTGACAGAGGTCTTAGATTTTTTTTTCTAGGTGGCTATGGAGAATATGACCGGGCAGACAGGCAGAAATTCCAGGGAAACAGATTTTGGTGTGATGTCAGGAAGAATTTTTTAACCATCAGAACTGTACAATGCCCTAGGTTTCCAACATAGCATGAGAAAAAATTTCTATGATTAGGACTATGCAACAATGATTAGGACTATGCAACAATGGGAATACATGCCCCCCAAAGTGAGGGTGTAAAAGTGTTCAGAAAGGCTGGGTAGTCAGGTGTGAAGGAAGCAGAGAGGGCATTCAGCCCTGGTTGAGGGTGGACATGAGATCTATATGTCTCACTCTAAGAATCTGCAATTCTAATAACTATCTTGAATTTATATTGCAATTTTTTTGAAACTTAAGGTGCTTTTACCTCTAGTCTCACAAGAGTGAGTGAATCACAGAACAAAGAAGCAACTTGCTTAAAAATTGTCTGTAGCTATTTGGGGATCAAAACCCTTCCTAGGAATGTAATTCTAATTGGTTTTTATATACTTATACAGATGAAGCCGGTTTAGTCTACCCAGAGGCAACAGACTATATAAATCTGAGGCAAGCTTTTCAGATTTTATAGAGTAAATATGGGATAATGATTTATAAGTTTTAATAAGTCAGTTAATTAAATCAAGCAGTCCTAATGGCAGAAGCATAAAATAAAGTCAATGAACACAGTTACTCTAGTTGACAGCTGGCAGGTCACTCCTGCTGCATGGGCCCAGCTGGACCAGTGAGGATCTCCTCTACTATTTCTTCCAGCTCTGATGTGTTTTACATGAACTATCAAAGCTAGAGGCAGCTTTAAGACGTGATGTCCCAGGGAGCCAGCTAGCCCTTGACAGGAAGGTGGCTGGCAGAAGGTATAGAAGTGGAATGGAGAACTTAACACCCTTCCTATTTTTTATTTACTGCTTCTTCACTGTTGATGAGTGAAAAACCCAGTATCAAACACATCATCTGAATCCAGCGTCAGGTGCAGAGTTAGCCCTGGGCTCTCCCTGGCACCGCTGCTGTTGCTCTCCATCCAGTAGGGCAGTGGCCTCAACCTCATCTTCCTTGTGTGACTCTCCCTGTCCCACCTCACTGGCCCTGGGCCCAATTCAAAGAACTGCAGCTCCTGCCATGATGAATGTAACTTTGAGCCTTGTCTGCTGGTAGTACCTCCCCTTTTCTTTTCTACTTTAAGAATAAACCCAGTTTATCTTCTTAATAGGAAGCTTGCACTAATTCTCTTACTTCCTGGGGCTTGGGTTTCTGGTTTATCCAGCACCTACTGTCTTACTCAGCAGATGCCATCGCCGCTATGTGGAATAGATTTTCACAAGGAACTGTCACTTAAATGGCCATTCTGTCACTCGTCCTCCCCAAAGCTACACAGGTCTCACTGTCATCCTTCCCTCTATGTTCCTTGTGGGATGCAGACTGAACGGTCAGCCCCATCTGATGTATTTGTTTATTTGTGGCCTCCCTTCATACTTTCCCATGAGTTCGTTCCGTTGTTCTGTCCCAAATCTCACACTTTCTCCTGTGTTTTCTTCTCCTTCCATTCTCCTATGTTTGGAGGGGCCATCTGTCACTCTCCAGGGCTGGTACTCATTGCAGCTGCTGTCACTCTTTGCAATTTCCTCCTTCCTTCTCAGGCACTTTAATGATTTTGTTTCCTGCTCTCTGGACTATCCACTGTTGGGATGTTTTAAGGAGACAGCATTAGGGCAGTGTAATTCCAGGACCAGCAGCATCAGCATCACCTGGGAGCTTCTTAGAAATGTAAATTATCAGGTTCTACCCCAGACCTGCTGAATCATTGATTCTGATACCCACCTGCTGCCTTAGGAGGTAGTTTTTGGCTGGGGATTCAGAACTACTCAATCCTGCCCTCAAGGTTTCAGAGGAAAATGCAGGTACAGAGAATACTAGCTGGGGCTTGAGTCCCAAACCCCAATGTCAAACTCTAGTGACTGAGGGTGTATCACACAGAGGAACTTTTCTCTCTAATATTTAGTCTAAGGAATCTACGTTTCAAGCATGCAGTCTTGCCTCTTTCTCCAAGGCTAAACTTGAGTTGAGCATCTCCCAATCAAGTATGAGAGGAGTCTGTTCCAGAACACATGGCAAGTGGGTGGCTAGGGGTGCCGAACCCTATACTTAATGATCAAATGTTAAAAGCCCTCTCTTCAAAATCAGGACCAAACAAGGATACCCCATCATCATTTCTCTTTAACATTTTCCCAGAGGTTTTATCCAGTTTAGTAACATAACAAAATGATGTAAGAAATGTAAGATTTAGAATATAAAAATAAAATTATCATTAATTACAGACAATATGATAATCTTAGACTCTCTGTACAAATAATGAGAATTAATAAGAGAATTTAGCAAATTTGCCAGATATGTAGCATGTAAAAGTCAACTGCATTTCTATTAATCAATAACAGTATATACTTCATATATAGTATAATTTATAATAGAAAAATTTTTTCACAAGAATAGAATGAACTAAAGATATGCAAGAACTTCACAGAGAAAATTTCAAATGTTATGAAAACACATTAAAGAAAATCTAAATAATGGAGAGCTCTATTGTGTTCATGAACAGAAAGACTCAGTATTGTTATGATGTCAGTCCTTCCCAAACTGATCTATACATTCATTGCAATTCCAATAAAAATCTCAACGGGAATGTGAATGTGTGCATGTTTTGAATGCACACAACTTCACAAACTGATTCTTAAATTTATATGAATGATCAAAGGAGTGGAACTAGTCAATGCTCCCGAAGAAGAACATAAGAGGAAGGCTCACCTCACCAGCTGCCCAAACAAACAGTATTATGCTGGACTCTGTGAGACAGTCGTAATGGCAGAGAAGAGAAACAGAACAGAACACAGCCCAACACAGATGCATGCATACATAGAACCCCGAGGACTAGCAGATGGCATTGTGTATTGGTGAGAGAAAAGACAGATTATTCAGTAAAGTATTTGCAAAACTGGATAACCATGCAGGAAAAAATAAATTTGGACCTGTACTCAATTGCAAATGGCTTGAAGATTTAAATGTGATAGACAAAATTTTAAAAAATGTATAAGAAGATATAGAATGTCTTTACAACCCGAAGTATGGAAAGATTTCTTAAACAAGTAGGAAAAAGCAGGAACAATAAAAGAAAAGATGATAAATTTGACTACTTTAAACTTAAGAACTATTGTTCATGAAAAGATCCTACAAAGTGAAAAGATTAGCTGCAAACTCAAGGGGGATAATTGCAGCAATGTAACTGTGGAAGAAAAGATCCACATACTGAACCTGACAAGCTCAGGGGATCCCTGAGTGGTGGGCTTACAAACTCAGGGACCTAAAGTAACCACATGGGATGGTCTGAAATGAAAAATTTTCTAACAAAAAGCAGGTCACAGTGGGCAGTCATGTCCTAGACTGGAATCTTCCCTAACAAAAGTCAGCCTTTACTTTAACTGAGCTTGTCTGGGGTGGGGGGACCACAAATCTCCTCATTGAGATTGTTATCATATTATTTGTTGTCTGTTACTATCCTGTACCCATTTATGTAAAAGATGTGTCTATCATTTTACTTTTATCCCATCCCAGAAGTTTCCCCACTTTGCTCCCTCCTGCCTCCCTAATCTGTCACCAATGGATTTCATGTAAACCACTTACACATCCTCTTTTGATTGTAATATGTAAAATAAGGTGCAAAACTGCCATTCTCCAGAGCACTATCTCAATTTGTTGAGGTTTTGCTTCCTGGCAATTGTTGTCAGTTTGGCTCAAATAAACTCACAGAAATTCTCTACAGGTTTGAATGTTTCTTACAATGACATAACTGAAAAATGAGTAGTATCCAGAAAATATGGCATTCCTACTGAAAGACAAATAAAAACCTCCCAATGGAAAAACAATGGGCAAAAGACATCAACAGGCATTTCACAGAGAAAAAGAATATGGATAGACAAGGGAAAAAACAATACACATTGGTAGTCAAATTAAAACCACAACAACTTGGCAGTAACGCAGCTACTGGCAAAGATGTAGATAAATGAGAACTTGCATATGCTAATGGTGTAAGTTATACTGATACAATCACTTTGGAAATCCATTTTGCATTGTCTAGTAAACATTAAGATTGCATACTCTAAGCCCAGCACTTTATCCCCTCGGTAGAATGTCCTAGGACTCTTACACATGTGCCAAGAAGTCATGTACAAAAATGTTTATAACATCACTTTTTATAACAGTAGGAAACTGAAAATACTAATTGCTGATTGAAAGGAGAATAAATAAATAAATTTGGTACAATCATACAATGAAATTCTATACAGCAGTGGAAATGAATGAACCATAGCTATAATCACTAACCTGGGTTACTCTCCCAAATACACTATTTTTAAAAAATGCACTTTGCAGAACAACGCAAAGTACATGACTCCATTTGTATAAAATTAAAAACAATGCAAATTAAACTATGCATTGTTTAGGGATACAATGTTTCTGATATAATGTAATATATGTATTTTAAAAAAATGCTCTGACTGTGCAAATCATGCATTAAAAGTAACAGAGATCATGGACTGTTTTACCATGGAAAAAATACCAAAAAAAGAAAAAACCTACATAACTTTGTAATCAGATATTAATAAAACCAATAAAATCCTAATAAAACATTAGGATTTTACATTTTTAAGAAATATATACTACTGCAAATATAAGAATTCTTCTTACAGAAAAGAGGAAGATAGCTTCTTAGGAGAGGATTTAAGGAAGGGTTGGGGGACCTGCCTTGGGACAAATGCCCAAAGATCAGGAAGAACTGTGCAGCAAGCATTTCCCAGACAGTGTACGACGCCACAGTGAGCCCAGAGAAAGAACTTGAAATGGAGGCAATTTGTGTACAGACTTTCACAGCTATTGCCTTCAGCTGTGTTAATGTACTTGGCAGTTAGCTGCTGTTTCTCGGTGGTAAGAACACTTATGTGTGAGGGGAAAATCTCATAAAAACATTGTGACTTCTGTGTGTATTGACACAATTTTCTTATTTAATGACTGCATGTGAACTAATGTGCATTGTGGTAACCCAAACTGTGGCATAATAAACTGAACACAAATATGTCATAAAAACACAAAGTAAGGGACTGCTGAAAGATAAATTTGGGAGTGGTTACCTCTTTGAAGAAAGAGCAGGATGGACTCGATTAGAGGGCACAAAAGTGTTCCAAAGACTTAATTTTCTTTTTATTTTTAAGTATATTTTATTGATTATGCTATTGCAGTCGTCCCAATTTTTTCTCCCCTTTACCCTCCTCCACCCTGTACCCCCTTCCCTCCAGCATTCCCTGCCCCCCCTTAGTTTATGTCCATGGGTCATACATATAAGTTCTTTGGCTTCTGCATTTCCTATACTCTTCTTAACTTCCCCCTATCTACTTTGTGCCTACCAATTATTCTTCTAATTCTCTGAACCTCTTTCCTCCAATCTCCCCCTTCCTTCCCCTCTGATAACCCTCCATGTGATCTCTAATTCTGTGATTCACTTCTTGTCTAGTTGTTTGCTTATTTTTTTGTTTTGTTTTGTTTTTTAGGTTTAGTTGCTGATAGTTGCGAGTTTGTTGTCATTTTACTGTTCATACTTTTGATCTTCTTTTTTTTTAGGTAAGTCCCTTTCTTATTACATGAAATTAGATTTCATATAATAAGGGCTTGGTAATGATGAACTCCTTTAGCTTTACCTTATCTGGGAAGCACTTTATCTGCCCTTCCATTCTAAATGATAGCTTTGTTGGATAGAGTAATCTTGGATGTAGGTCCTTGCCTTTCATGGCTTTGAATACTTTTTTCCAGCCCCTTCTTGCCTGAAAGGTTTCTTTTGAGAAATTAGCTGACAGTCTTATGGGAACTCATTTGTAGGTAACTGTCTCCTTTTCTCTTACTGCTTTTGAGATTCTCTCCTTATCTTTAATCTTGGGTAACTTAATTATGATGTGTCTTAGTGTGTTTCTTCTTGGATCCAACTTCTTTGGGACTCTCTGAGTGTCCTGGACTTGCATGTCTAGTTCCTTTGCCAGATTGGGGAATTTCCCTTCATTATTTGTTCAAATAAGTTTTTGATTTCTTGCTCTTCCTCTTTTCCTTCTGGAACCCCTATGATTCAGACATTAAAATATTTAAAGTTGTTCCAGAGGTTCCGATACCTCTCCTCATTTTTTGGAATTTTTCTTTCTTTATTCTTTTCCAGTTGGATGTTTATTTCTTCCTTTTGTTCCAAATCATTCACTTGGGTCTCATTTTCCTTCCCGTCACTGTTGATTCCCTGTATATTTTCCTTTATTTCACTTTGCATAGCCTTCACTTTTTCCTCTATTTTGTGACCACACTCAATCATTTCTGTGAGCATCCTGATTACCAGTGTTTTGAACTCTGCATCTGATAGGTTGTCTATCTCCTTGTTACTTAGTTCTTTTTCTGGTGTTTTGACCTGTTCTTTCATTTGGACCATATTTCTTTGTCTTTGTGCACTTACTATGTTTTAAGGGGTGGAGACTTAGGTATTTGCTGGGAGGTGGGGAAGGCAATCCATTTTGCTGCATTGTGGCCTGTCTGTCAGGAAGGGGTCAGAGAGGAAACAATGGTACTTGCTAGTGCTTGGCTCTCACCCCACTTTCCATCACTTCCCTCGCTTACCACAAGTGGATTGTGCCCTTTCGGGTGTTGATTCCTGGGTGGGTGGTCTTGTGTAAGTTCTAGGACCCCAAGGACCTCTCCAACAGACTCTCCTGTGAGACTGAGAGTTTTTCCAGCTGCCAAACCCCCCACAGGTTTTTACAGTCAGAGGTTTTGAGGCTTTATTTCCCTGCACTGGAACCCTGGGTTGCACAGTTTGTCTCTCTCCCCAGTTGTTTCTCCCAGCTTACCTGCACTTGAATATGGGATAACCTGATCCTCCAGCTGCTGCTTTGCCATGGGTCCTCTCTGCCCTGGCTTCCTGTCTCTGCCCCTCCTACCAGTCTGGATGAATGTTTCTTCTTTCACTCTTGGTTGTCAGACTTCCATGCAGTTTGATTTTCTGGCAGTGCTGGTTGATTTTTGCTTTTAAATTGGTTGCTATCCTTCTTTCGGTTGTGTGAGGAAGCAATGTGTATCTGCCTACACCTCCATCTTGGCCAGAACTCCCGAAAACTTAATTTTCCTAAGCTGGTTTATGGGTACATGTATTATTATTATTATTTATTATTATCCATATTATGGATACACAGACCATGCATACACATTACATATTATCTCTAGTATGAATGACATATTATCTAGTAAAAAGCAAACAGTGTTTGAAAGTAAAATGTTAGGAAAATACAAAATGAACAGTCAAAACTTAAACTTGGTTGTGTAATTTACAAAAAAATTGAATTTTTTTGTTTTAAAAACAATATTGGCTTACTGTAAAGTATACAAGCAATGTAGAAAAGTATAAAGAAGAAATGAAAAGAAACAAAAAGTTTTAAATCACCCAAAAGTCCATGACCAAGAGGCCTTCTTTTGGTGACTATATATATGCATACATATGTAATTCTACAGAATTGGGATCATATTCTACATTCTGGCCTGCCACCTGTTCTTTTCATTCAACAACATGTATGTATAAGTGCATGATAAGCATGTTTAATGCATTTACAGTGGTTCATGGTATATATGGGTCAAAATTTACATCTACTGTTGGGCATTTAAGACATTTCTTATTTGTTTATTTATTTATTTATAGTATTGCAAACAATGTTTCCATTTGTCTATTTTCAAATACTTCTTTAATACTTGTCCAATTATCTCCTTATGATTCATTTGCAGAAGTGGGAATGCTATGTCACAAACCTTTTTAGCTCTTTTCAAAAATTATTTGATTTAAAAAAATATATGATTAGAAGGAATGCTAATTCATGTTTTGTTTTACTACTTTATTTTCTGAGGATAAAGTATTCCTTCTACAATTGATAATGCCCTAATAAAAGGGCATGCGTCAGAAAGCTCTGCACTCTGAACCAGGGTCAAGTGGTGGAATGTATTGTTAAAATTTAAAAAATTTTCAGGGACACATCAAAATTACAACTAAATTATAGAACAACCATTACTCAGAACCACCATAAATCAAGTTAAATGGAAGTCTGACAACTATGGAATTAAAGAAAATACTTTAGACTGGTGGAAGGGGTGGAGACGCAGAACAGATTGGTCCCACAACCAAGTGTGGTGGATAAAAATTCAGAAGGGATATCTTGGGAGCAAGGAGTACCAAGAACACACCAGGCCCCCAGCCCAGGGTTCCAGTGCCAGGAAGATAACCCCCATTAATTCTGGCTGCAAAAACCAGTGGGGACTGAGTTGGTGGAAGAAACTTCTGGAGTCCCAAGCAGTTCCTCTTAAAGAATCCACACGCAGACTTACTCCCCCTGAGCTCTAGCACCTAGGGTGCAGCTTGAAAGGCACCCATGGCATAAGGAAGGAACTGAAGTGTCTGGCATCAAGGCAAGAGCTGGGGTATAGCTTTCTCCCAGACAAAATGTGGGCAGAAGTCATTGTCCTTTTTCTGAGCCCTCCCACAATGAGCCACAGAGGCCACACAGGTGGTTGCCATATCTGAGACTCTATCAACCTGGGTAACACTGTTTTCCCTGCCTTGGAAATCCTTACAGACTCCACCTCATCCCAATTATGGGCCCACCCAAAGTGTTAACAGAAACTTTCCCATATCATTGGCTAGTCTTGACTCATGCTTCACAACTTTATAAATCCTCTCAAACAAGCAACAGCCAGCCTAAGTGAGCCCCCAGTTCCCATACTCTTGCTAAATTGCTCCAGGCCAAGCACTAGCAATAGCCAGTCTAGAGTCACAGCTTGGCTTTGCCTGGAAATCTCCAATCCTAGCACAAGTAGCAGCCATCTGCACGTGGCCTTATAGTCCAGGCAGGGTGGCCCCAAACAAAACATAGGTGGGGCAGACCTTGACCTGTACTACCCAGGAAACTCTAGAGCCTGAACACCCAGTGGACAGCTACAGACCATGAAGGGGTGCCACCACCCTGCCCCTATTCCCCTATTCAGGGCAGAAGTTGGTGGTTAGTGGTCACAGCCAATCTTTGCAGCTGACTGGCCTGGGTAAATCCTTCCCATTGATCTGCCCACAGCAACCAAGGCTCAACTACAAGGGAATGGTGTACTCAACCCACACAAAGGGCACACCTGGAATATCCAGCTTGGGTGAAGGGGAGGCAGAGCCACTGGAACCTACGGGCACCTATTATATTAGGTTGTGCTACCAGGACAGGGAGTCATAGCAGCTCTATCTAATACATAGGAACAAACACAGGGAGGTTTCCAAAATGAGGAGAAAAATAAACATGTCCCAAATGAAAGAACAGATCAAAACTCCAGAAATAAGAACTAAACAAAATGCAGATAAGCGATTTATCAGATGCAGAGTTCAAAACACTGGTTATAAGTTTTCTCAAGTAACTTAGTGAGGACTTCAACAGCATAAAAAAGATCCGGTTAGAAATGAAGGATTCACTAATTGAAATAACAAACAATCTACAAGGAAACAACAGTAGAGTAGTTGAAGCTGAGAATCAGATCAGTGATTTGGAACATAAGGAAGCAAAAAACAACCATCAGAACAACAAGAAGAAAAAAAAAAGAATCCAAAACAACAGGATAGTATAAACAACTTCAAGCATTCCAACATTCACGTCATAGGGTTGCCATAAGAAGAGAAAGAGCAAGAAATTGGAAATCTATTTGAAAAACTAATAAAAGAAAGCTTCCCTAATTTGGTGAAGGAAATAGACACGCAAGCCCAGGGAGCACAGAGTGTCCCAAACAAGATGGATGCAATGAGGCCCACTCCAAGACACATCCTAATTAAAATGTCAAAGGTTAAAGATAAAGAGAGAATCTTAAAAGCAGCAAAAGAAAAGCAGTTGGTTACCTACAGGGGAGTTCATATAAGATGCGAGCTAATTTCTCAAAAGAAACTTTGCAGGCAAGAAGGGATTGGCAAGAAATAGTCAAAGTCATGAAAAGCAGGAACCTACAGCCAAGATTGCTTTACCCAGTAAAGATATAATTTAGAATCAAAGGGCATATAAAGAGCTTCCCAGAGAAGAAAAAACTAATGGAGGTTCATAATCACCAAACCATTATTATATGAAATGTTAAGTGACTTCTTTAAGAAAAAGAAGATCAAAACTAAGAGCAATAAAATGGCAATAAATACATATATATGAACAATTGAATCTAAAAAACAAATAAAGCAAACAAGAAGAACACAGACAGAATCATGAATGTGGAGAGGGTTTTGAGGGTTGCCAGAAGGAAAAGTGGTGTGGGGGAATTGGCGAAGATGAGAGGTGATTCAGAATTACAAATAGGTATTTACGAAATAGCCCTGGAAATGTAAAGTACCATGTAGGAAATGTAGTAACCAAAGAACTTATACACATGATCCATAGTCATGAGCAATGGTGGGGCGATTGCATGAGTGAGTGGGGTTGCTGGATGGAGGGAGGCAAATGGGAAAACACTGGGACAACTGTTATAATATACTCAATAAAATATAATTTAAAAAATAAAAGTAGTTCAAAATTAAAAGTAAAAAATAAAAGCTTTTGCAAAGGCCCAAATCAAAGGCTAAAATGATTAGATTAATAATTACAGTTGAATGGGGAATATAAAGAGATGAGAGACAGATACTTTGACTTTCTAGAAACAGAAATGAGGACTCCAACGGGGCAGATGAAGGACACCAACAGGGAGATGATCAAAGGGACGAGTTGCCAGGGCCTATGATGCCAAGACCAACCATGGCAGACCAACAAGATAGAAAGAGTCTAGGTCCAGTACCATGGAGTGCCATCTCCATTTGGACCACCTCTCCTATCCCCCGACATGAATATGTGAGAGAAGGTGATTTCAGTGTTATTTAAGCCACTGTTATTTTGAGGTATTTTACCACCCACAGACTAAATAGAAGCCAAAGGGAAAGCTACTAAACTCATTTTATGAAGCTAATAAAATTTTGACAACAAAATCAGGGAAGGATAAAGCAAGAAAATACAATTGTAGATCAATCTTATTTATAAGCACAGATGCTCAAAACCTAAATAAAATATCAGCAAAGACCAGCAGTAAAAACATATACAACACATCATGACCAAGTACAGTTGTCAGTGAATTTACAGGAATA
>PVJI01010342.1:41453-60974 GCA_004026765.1 Micronycteris hirsuta | reverse complement strand
GAGCTGCCCATCACATTAGCATAATCCCCAGGGAGGAGGGCAGGTCCCCAAGGGACCCCCTGTCCTTAGTCCTTCACGCTTTGCAAGGGTCTACAGGTTCCGGGACCCACGTACTTCATTCTAGGAAGCTGCACCCCTGTATGAAAAACTATCCCCCGGGTTTGCAGGCTGTCTGCTTGTGCATCACCTGTTGACCGCGTGGGCGCAGGGAGCAGAGGTGGGGGGTGCTCTCAGCGCAGAGTCAGATGGCGCCCAGCGGGCTGTCTTGGGGCCCCATCGCTTTCCACTGCTCCCGCCCGCCTGCCTCCCATCCCCCCGCGGTGTCTGCGGACCAGCAGCTCCTCCGGCCTCCGCGAGACGCTCCCCATCGTCCCCTGTTGCTGCTGGTGCCTCTCCATTTCTCTGTGCCGCTGAGCAGGGAAACGCACTGGGCAGGAGATCGCAGTTATGTCCTTCCGGACTGGCTTGTTTTGCACTTTGCATTGCACTCAAGTCGCTGAGTGGTCATCACGTGGACGCGGGGAGCTGACCCTCCTGCCTGTCACAGTCTGTTCCCGTGGGTGGGAGGACATGCACTGGGACCTGCTCGCTCGGCCGCTGCTCCCATTGGTTGGCAATTGATTCTTCCCGCCATCTCTTGCACCCGCCTCCTGGTTGTGGCTAGTTTGAGGTGCCCGTATTAGGTCTTAAGACACATTGAGAAAGGGAAAAGTGAACCTCCCCCCATTCGGGCACTTTATTCTTCCTTCCCTGCACAGTCGAGCCCTCCAAAGCAGTTCTCCACCCCTCCCCACCACTGGCATCCACGCAGAGGCCGTCTGCAATTCTGAAAGGTGCCGGCACGTTGGCAGAAGCTGAATCTCCTCATCTACATGTATTTAACCTCCCTGTGCCCTTTGCATTTACCTTCTATTTACCATTGATTAACCTGCCCGGGAGGTAACTGGGGTCAAAGTCCTGGCACACTGACGCCTCCCTGCGGGATCTTCACCCCGCACCGCAGAACCAGGGAGGATTTCCCACAGTTGCCGAGGGCTCTGTGTGGCCACCCTGCCCCCAGGACCTGCCTTGGGGCTCTGGTCCGGCCAATGGACTTAACTCCCGCCCGGCCACCCTGTGCCAGAACCAGGTGCGATCTCCACTCTCAGGATCACGCTTCAAGGCCTGGTTAACCACATCCTGTCTGAACAATAAGTCCCTGCTCTGCATACATTTTTGGTGTAAACCATCTATATTGTCCTCTACTAGGCTGAAAACTTCACACCTGAGAGGCTCATCTTTTTTATAAAAAAATGAATTCTGTCCTCTATAATCTATTGATAAAGAATTTCTAATAAATATGAAGTAACTTTATTGGGGGAAGGAGCGCAGACAGGCAGCCTTGGAGGGGGGATGGCCAGGCGGAGCCCCACACAGCTGTGGGACATCCCCGCCGGTTCTGCTGCTCCGTAGTAGTGGCCTGAAGGGCGGGGCCTGCATTCCAGGAATTTGACGGGCGTCACCCTGCCGTCAGGTTAATCCATAGTAAATAGAAGGTAAATCAAAGGGCACAGGGAGGTTAAATATATGTAAATGAGGAGATACAGCTGTGGCCTAAGTGCCGCACCTTTGCAAAGCGTGAAGGACAAAGGGAAGGGCATCCCTTGGCAACCTGCCTTCCTCCCTGGGGATTATGCTCATATGCTGGGCAGCTCAGCGTTCTCGCGGGACGTGGAACAAGCAAAAAATCCCAGGATACTAGAACCTGCCCGGGTAACCTCTCAGCACCTGGAAGGTGCACCGCATCCCCTAGAGCTGGACCAGCACCAATGGTTCTGAGAATCCTCTGGCAGACTCGAGAGCAGCGCAGGGTCAACGCAGATCCCCGCTGTCTCTTGAGACCCTCCATCCCTCACTGGATGAACACGAGAACAAGTGTGTAAAGGGTACCCTCCATAGTCACCTCAGGAAATCTGACTGGCTTCATAAAAGAGGGACTATTTATTGCTGTTGGGCAGAAGACTTTCAACCTTTTTCATTTCATAACCCACATAAACAGATTACTAAAATTCTGCAGCACATCAAATATATGTATTTTTGGTGATTTGACCAAAATAGCCATAATTTTGGTTTATATACAAAAATAACAATAATAGTAATTACCTACCCTTTTTGTTCCAAAGTGACTTTTTAAAAAACCAGGTGACTAGATCTGTATCTGAGGATTTCTGGTACCAAAAATTCACCAATGAGATGAGACTCTATAACTGACAAGACCAATAAGATGCAACTGTATTATGTGTGCTATATATTCACGCTTCCAGACAGGGCATTCACATCGGGTGGTGATGGTTGTGTTGGCTGTTGTAATTTTTTTTTACTTGACATCTAAGGGAAAAGAAGTCAATGCCCCTGGCTACATAGTCAGGTGTTGCATGTTTTAAAAATTCTCATGGCACACCAGTTGAAAATCGCTGGTGTATGGTATCAATATAATTAATTCCTGAAAAGAAATGCCATAGGAAGATCATGCATTCCAAAAGTGATCCTGATACTACCGATATCAATTCTACTAATGTTAATATTAAAAATAACAGTAAATAAAGAGTTTAGGGTACAGAATACACTGAGTGACAAGGTCACTCCGTTGGGCCTTATGCTGTGGGTGATGGTTATAGCCCTGGGTATGCTCATGAAATATGGTACCTAAGGCATGAATGAACATCAGAAGGAAAAAAAACAGCCTGGAGGATGGTCCAGGGCAACTCGAAGTTGTATGTGAACCTCTTGAGGACAGGCTTGTAGGGCAAGGAGGTGTGGAAGCCTGGTCAGGGGACTTCCTGCAGCAGGAGCCCCCACCAGATTTAGGAGTTGGGTCCCCGTGATGCGAGACAGAACTCCATGTCTCCACCTGGAATGGACCTGTCCAGCCCAGGATGGTCATCTAAGTGCCACCATTACCTCAGCCCTGCGACCCACATCTCTCCTGCATCTTTTCCTCTCAGACCCTTGGAAGTCCCACCTTCTCAGTTCATATACTCAGTGTCACTGAGTATTTAAATATTTATTATGAGTATTTTAAATATTTAAAGAGTATCAGATGGGCCTTCAGTAGGAGTATTGCCCTTGGTGCTTCCATCCCTGAAAGGACACAGCCTTCAGAGGGACCCTGGGATCCTGGAAGACTTGGGAAAGTTCATGGTTGCACAAAACTCCCTAATAAATCCTCAACACACTCAACTCCATCTTGTCTAGGAACCAAAACTTGACAACAGTAAACAGATCTCAGGGAAAATTGGGCTTATATGCAGAAGGAATCAAATTCTGCTGAGGTGGAAGGTAACATAATGACTGATGACATCCCATAGATTTTTGTTGTTGTTGTTGATTAGTACATTAGCACCCTCAGTGAGAACAATGTTACGAATGAGCATAAACAAAAATCAGATAGGTGTGGGCTGAGGAGACATGCTATTGAGTAAACTATGCCTTCAACTTGGATTTAAAGAGATAAAAAAGCAGCAAATGGACGTTAAAGAAATACAAAGTGATTCAATGTTTAATTCAAATTTCAGGTGAGGTGATACCATAACCTGTTTCAATGATAAGAAAATGGATCAGATTGAGAGAGAGTCATTCAACGTAATGTGTATTCATGTTAAATTATAACAAAAAATTCATAATATAGCAGGAGGGAATTGGAATCAAACTCAAAAGTAGAAGTAAATTACTTACTTAGCTGAGATTAAAGGCAATTGATTTCCTGTTCTGAGGGAGATGGCATAGCCAATGAACAACAGTGCAGAAATTTGTGAAACCGAGTGTTTGAAAGTATCTACATGCAAAGTTGCCTATTTCCCAGGTAAAATAGTTTATAAACCACCTGGTGAAAGTGAGAGAAAAGAAGAGCCTGTGAAGAATGGCAAAGCTCTGAAATACCCTCTAGTGAGCATCAGAGAATGATCTGACCTTGACCTGCCTGACCTAGTAGGGTGGCCAGGGAGTTTTTAAGAAGTATGTCCTCAGATATAGTGGACTACTTACTATTTCTCTGGTTTAATAATTTCCTCTTGGGAACGAGGACTTTTAAGCCAGAAGAGCCTCCCTCTATAATCATAAGAACTTCTTTCAAAGGTAGAGATCAACTGTAAATGAAATAGAAGTAAAATTATTTATTGTATTTTACTAAGTAGTAACATTTTTATTTCCCCACTACCGAAGAAATGAAGTATAAAGTCATATTCAAAGTTTTTGGATAGTTAATAAACTCTCAACATGTATTTGAAAGTTCTGTGTGGCCAGTGCCCTCACACTCAAATTTTCCATCCCAGTAATGTATCTTAGATGTCACATCTTTATTTGTATTTTAGATTTCTTCATCTTTCATTTTACCTTTAAGTTCACATTTCCTACAGAAAATTGCACCCCATGTCCACAGAACCCCATTGTGGCTGATGCTCTGCTTCTGTTCCAAGACATGTAATATTTCCTATAGATAGAGTGTACTCAGAAAGACCTATAAGTGAATAAAGGAATAAATGGATCTTTCTATCATCTCTTCACACTGTTCTTAGTAGCTTTGCCCTCTAAGCACCAACTTTGCTTGAGGGTTATAACCTGGTACTAGTCTGGAAAATCCAATCCAGTTGAATAGGGTGTGTCCACAGACTGAAGCCCCATTGAGTTTAATTGGTGCCAGTGCTATCAGGGTGTGTCCTCGGAGTGTAGCCATAAATAGAGTTGCTAACTGTCTTCCCAGGATAAAAGGTGGTCAAACAGGACCGATGCCTTTGCCCCTGAAAGAAGGAGCTGAAAGGAAGGGGATTTTGGAAGAAGAGGAATTGGCTTCTTTGTGGAACTGGCCTCACCACCTCCTCCAGTTTGGGTTCTGGTGAGTTCTCCAAATACTAAGACATGAACTGGCTCATTCCCTTAAAATTATGTAAGTCATATCAAAGGTTCCCATGATCATTCAATTTTATTGCCTCAATATTCATTCCACCCCCCTCATTTCTGATAATTTGACTATTTGTGTTTCTTTCCCATTCCTGCCTTGAATCTACTTGCAGTTTTTTTTTAAGATTTTATTTATTTATTTTTAGAGAGAGGAGAAGGGAGAGAGAAAGAGAGGGAGAAAGCAATGTATGGTTGCCTCTTACATGGCCCTCACTGGGGACCTGGCCTGCAACCCAGGCATGTGCCCCGACTGGGAATCGAACCGGGACCCCTTGGTTCCCAGTCCGTGCTCAATCCACTGAGCTACACCAGCCAGGCTCTACTTGCAGTTTTAATTGCTCACCCTAAAGTCCTAGATCTTCTCCAGCACAGTAACTGCCAGTTTCATGGGACTGTAAATTTTAAATGACTGAAATGCAATAGCTGAACTTCAGATCCTCAATAGCACCAGCCCAGTGCCCAGTATTCTGTATTCATGAGTCTGGCAGTGATTGGATTGTTCAATGTAGACAGAGAGCATTTCCTTCCACTTCTTTTGGCACCTTGGAAAGAACTTCTGGAAAGTTCTTTTGGCACCTTGATCTACGCCTTATTTTTTTTTTATGGATCTATATGCTTCTTTTTTTTTTTTTTTTGCTTCTGTGAATTAACTTCCTTTCATGTGTTTTATCAAGTGATACTCTTCCTTTTATTTCACAAATGTCTTGAAATCGGTTGTTATGTTTATTTTAATCATTAAAAAATTAACATATATTTAAGGCAAGTGATTTCTGTTAATATTGTTAAGTTCTCTTCCATTTCTACTGCTGTATAACCTGACCATTTAAATGCAATTTTTCATAATGTATTTTAAAAATTTGTGCCAACATTATTTAAAAGACAACTTTTACCCATTAATTTTCAGTTGACAGATTATGTCTTCTATGGTTGTCATTATGTTCTGATTTTAGTCTATTGTCTATAAGACTGTTGCATATTCCTTTTTTAAAAATGCAATTTTCCTCCATCTTGGAGCACCAACCTTTTGTGTGCAGGGTCCACCATGCACTTTAAAAATAGACCTTATGTTTCAGGTTATGGTGCTTTCATATACAAAATTCTAGAATAATTGTAAACCTAACTCTAGTTTCCACATTCCTGAATTGCTTTGGTCACATTGGATGCTCAAAGTCACAAAAGGTTGAGCTTTGATTTGTAATCTGGGCTGAGATGATATATTTTTCTACTTTATGTATTAATGAAGTGTACATTTGTTTGGGTTTCTCTGTGATTTGTCTTTGCCTTTATGTCTGAGCACTTCTAAACTGTAAGAGGCTGACTACAACACTATTTCAGGAGTGTCAAGTGCTCAATCCTAGCATTTGGAATAGTGCTTAGCCATTTTTAGTGCAGAATATATATAAATTGTGGGACCTAGTGGGGATTTTCCAGAATATAAGAAAGATCAGCTCTGAGGTGTTCCTTTTATGGGCAGGTCTCACCCAAGCTGTGATTACCTTCCTTGCCTCCTATACCGGCACAGACACAGCTCAGGGGTGCCTACATACATTCTTTATTTCTACCCATAGGGCCACCCTGTTGCATGTTGTAGAGGTTCCCTGGATATCAAACAGATTGACTGACAGATTCCCGTCATTCTACAGAAGAAAACATTTGAGGGTGGCCTTGGCTGGTGTAGCTCAATGGATTGAGCTCGGGCTGTGAACCAAACGGTCTCCGGTTCAATTCCCAGTCAGGGCACATGACTGGGTTGCAGGCCAGGTCCCCAGTGGGGGCCACATGAGAGGCAACCACACATTGATGTTTCTCTCCCTCTCTTTCTCCCACCCTTCCCTTCTGTCTAAAAATAAATAAATAAAATCTTTAAAAAAAAAGATAGGAAAGACATTATGAGGCCAATTGATTGTGAATAGATAGAGATGTTTCTGTTCAACGAGATTTACAGGACTTCCGGCCAAGATGGAGGTGTAGGTAGACACACTGTGCCTCCTCGCACAACCAAAAGAAGGATAACAACAAATTTAAAAATAAAAAACAACCAGAACTGACAGAAAATAGAATTGTATGGAATTCTGACAACCATTCAGACCAGTAGGAGGGGCAGAGATGGGCATCTGGGGTGGAGAAGACTTGTGACAAGGTAGCAGCTGGTGGACCAGGAGGTCCTACATTTTCATACAGATAAACCGGAACAACTGGGGCATGAGACAGACCATGCAACCCAGGGTTCCAGCACAGGGAAATAGGGCCTCAAATCCTCTGACACGAAAAAAAAAAAAAACCTGTGGAGGTTGAGGTGGCAAGAGAAACTCCCAGCCTCACTGCAGAGTTTGTTGGAGAGACACAGGGTCCTAGAATGTACACAAACCCATCCACCTGGGAATCAGCACCAGAAGGAACCAGTTTGCTTGTGAGCAGTGCAGGAAGTGACTGAAAGCTGGCCCAGAGCTGAGCAAGCAGTGCTGTTCCCTCTCAGACCCCTCCCCCACATACAGTGCCACCATGCAGCAATGTGGGTTGCCGATGTTGTCATATTACTGAAGTTTTTGGAACCTCTGTTTATCTCATTTGTAAATTGGTCAAAAACTATCATTAACTTGGTTATTGTAGGAATTAATAAGCAAATATATGTAAGCCCGTAAGTACACAGTCACATTTAATCCACATTTCATTCCTCGCCCTGCCACTGGAGTTCAGGTACAAATGGGTGAATTAATTATTCTGTGTTTATGATGCATTTTTATTACTTGCCAGCTTATAAAATACATTTAATTCTTATTGATATGTTAAGGGAGAAACTATAGTCCATAAATGCTTTCTCTCTCATACATGTATGTATATACATATATTTGCATATACATATACATGTGTGTATATATAATTAAAAAGGGATGTTGTATCTAATAAAGACAAATAGAACTGGATTTGAGGGTTTCAGCTACCACTTGACAAATTACCAGATGGACCAACTAGATTTCCTCACAAAGCCCAGCCATTCTGTATTCTCTGGGCACCCTTGACCAACAGGACTGAGGGAGTACATAACAGTTACTCTCTGACTCATGTTCATTTTTTCTTTCTTTCTGATGCTGGGACTTGAAGGATTTAACTGGAGGGATGGGTGTCTTTGATCCTGCCAAATGGAATACAATGTTGAGTGGATGAACTCTACCATAAATAGGTCCTTAGTTGCTTGGTATCCAGGCCCATGGGGAACTTGAGACAAGAAGGGGTGAGGGTTGAGAGGGCTCCATGGAGGTTGGAGAACCCCTGCTGGTGCAAAAGGCAAGAATAATGACACTTGAGAAATTCTGGTGTTTGCCTGCAGCTGGAAACCAAAGTCTACACATGACGTGAGTCAGGGATGGCTGTGCTTGGAAATCAGGGAGGGAATTGAATAATTGTAGATGTCATAAGCTCATTAACATAGGAAACTAGTACTCATCAAGTTCTTACTTGTAAGATATCTGCATTTTGACCTTCTTTGTAGCAACCACAGCTACAATCCTATTACAAATGCCCCTGGAGAACAGAGACTTTTGCCTGTTGTTCTCAGAGTGCAACACTGGTTTCAGATTGTCAGGCTGGGAGTGGGGAACACACCCAGGTGAACACTGGGGCTTTGTGATAGATGGGACTGGAAGTCAACACAAGACTGGGGTCTCATGGCTCCTCTCTCTGTCCCCAGCTTTGCCTGCTTAGTGCTTGGACCATCTGTGAGTGAGAACCCAGAGAAGGACACCTGGCAGCTGGCTTACTGAACATGGAGCCTCTGGTGAGTAGGGAGTGCCTCCTTTTTCTGTAATGACACCACTAGGGCTATTCAATGGACAAGTTTTTCCAAATGGCAGGGATGTCCAGGCACCTGAGCTCCAAATAAGTTTGCCCAGAACTGCAGGACAGTGATTATGTGTCAGGAACTCATCGATAATGGATCTCCTTCCCAACATCACACAAATTTATGCCAGGCTTCATTAAGCTTGCTTATTCACAGAAGAGATAAGAGAAGTTTTCTTTCTGTCACCCAGTCATGGCCTCCCTGGCCAATCATTAACACATCAGCCGTGTCTTTGTTTGTGACATGCTTAGGATGGCGATGATTGCAAATGGCAGAGATGGAGGAGGCCGCTGAGTGAGCACATGCACATAAGTAATCAGAGTTAGGAGACCCTTGGTGAGGGCCACTCAGTGTGGAGAAGAGCAGAAGAGGGTTAGTAAAAAGGAGGAATTGGTGCATTTTCCCCCATTTTAAATCTCTTCCAATTACCAGAATGAATTTGCACTTTTGAAAATTTCTAAATCTAACTGAAGTTATAATTCTCTGTCTTGCCCCCATCCCATTTTTACCTCTTAGTAAAAAAAAATGTGTGTGTGTGTGTGTGTGTGTGTGTGTGTGTGTGTGTGTCTGTAGGGAATAGGATTTTCTTAATTGTGCTACATATAAAGGAGAAGGGGTATAGTAGATAAGAATAAAGCAAAAGTTGGGTCCTATGTAAATATTTGAAAAACTGAGGAGACAAAAGGCAATCAAAAGGCTTATTTTATCCTTTAGCATGGAGACAAGATAAACAAAGGAAGCAGTGATAACTGTTGTTTGACATCCCACATAAAGTCGAGAATGGGGGCCTCATCCCACAGGACAGTCAGCCAGGACTGTCCTTCAGCACAGCCTCTCAGAGGGCTCTGGCCTGTGCCACTGAGCCACCCCACTTCCTGTTTATTGTGCCCACCTGAGTCCCATAACTGTAGGACAGACACACTTACTGGTATCACATTCTACACTGACTTGTTCAGTTCCGAGGAATGCTAGAGATACTTTCAAGATTGTCTGACATTTTAATGATGCATAGAGTAATGTTTTGTGTTTAATGCAGGCTTGCTGGACAAGAAATATTTCATACATTAGTACACTGAATCTTTCAACACACATAACATGTTAGTAATGAAACCAGCTTATAGATGAGGAACCAGAAATTTATCTAGGGAAATAATTTCAACCAATGGTCATGATTTACAAGGACCACATCACGGTCATTTTTTGGTTTGTGATGAATCTGTAGTGTTACTTGAAACTAATGGAAAGGAGAGGTTTTGTTACGAATTTTGACGTGAATATTTTCTAATCACCTATCTGGACATTCTAACGACCAGGTTACTGAAAAACCCTCAGGTTGTAATATACCAGAGCTCATGTGAGGCATCTTTACAATATATTATCATGAACTCAGTGTGTGTATGTGTCTGAGTGTATCAGGAGGGCAGATGCCAGTTCAGCACTGACAGTTAACTGAGTAGAACCCCGAACGTAGGTTGATCTGTCCACACACCCAGCTTCCCCTCATCTCCTCGGTGCTGCCATCTCAGCTTCTTCCTGCACACTGGCAGCAGTTGATCTGTGTGACATGAAATGTCCGTGGTCTTATAGGAATCAGTGACCTTCAAGGATGTAGCTGTAGACTTCACCCAGGAAGAGTGGGCCCTGCTGGACACGTCCCAGAGGAAGCTCTTCAGAGACGTGATGCTGGAGAGCATCCATCACCTGATCTCCGTGGGTGAGTCATGAAACCTGTGTGTGTGTGTGTATGTGTGTGTGTGTGTGTGTCCATTCATTCACACATTGAGCAGGTCCACAGAACAGCTGCCACTGTCCCAGCCCTGTTGGTGCCCTGGTTCTCTCTGACTCTCGTAACTGCTCAGAAGGGAGATGTTTGTTTTACACTGTGTTTTTATCACCACACCACAATGTCACCTTGACCACAATTTCATATCTTTTGGCTATTCTGTCTCCAACCCCAAGAAAAGAATGGGAAATCAGTGAATTTTGTTAATTCATAAATTTATTGATCAAGTATTTTTAAATATTTATTATGTTCTCATGTATTTGGAGGCTTAAGACCAGAGCCTATCCTATTGCAAATAGGATAATTTTTATTATTCTTGTGGAACTTATGTTGATTCAGTTCTGTTTGAGAATAATATTCTACCCATTCTGGAGGCATTAACATCTCACACGTGGAGGAAACTGAACGTTCTGAACTCTGTCGAGCAGTCGTCCTTGTTTCTGCCACTGGCCTAGATCTCTTCCCAGTCTGGTGGAGGAACTGCCGTGTTTTCTCTGTTGAAGGTGTTGTTGCAGGACTGACCTTCAGTCATCTCTTTACCCCTCCCCAATTCCCTGCTCTGGCCTTGGTCATAGCAACAGTTCATTAGCACAGAACCCAAAATCCACACTCCGTTCTTCCACAAACAGGGTATCTGCACTGCCCATCAGATGTGACTTTCCAGTGGGAGCAAGGTGAAGAGCTGTGGAGGGAATTGCCTGGGTTTCTCCCAGGCCGGAGTGCAGGTGAGCAGCACGGGTCGGTGCGCCAGGTGGGCAGGTGCTGGCTCAGTGACTGAGTGCATTCTGGGATGTTGAGGGAAGGTCTTGGGAAGTGAGTTATCCATTCTGAAATATAAGGGAGGACATTAGGGCAAAGTTCCTATGTTATCATTTCCCGCATAAGTCAATCATAAAGCATGAGTCCTTCCGCCATTTTCTTTCCCTTCAGGGAAAAGAAAGACTGTGTACTTCTTGCAGGTGAACTTTCACATAGCGATTCTTGTTCTGATCTTCCCACCTAAGGTTTCACCACCATGTCTTGGCCAGTCTCCTTTTTTTCATATTTCAATTCTGATATATTTATCCTAATTAACAATGACCATTAAAGTTTGTCTACTACCCAAAATATTTTATTTCATACGTTTTCCCTAATGAAGTGCCAGCTTTTGGAACACACCTACCTATTTGGATGTTGGTGCATATCTACATTTCCATTCCCCTAATGCCTTTCTAACCATTTTTACTGTTTCAATCATTTTAGCAATGAGAGTTCCCCTTAAAAAACAAGAAATTATATTCATACAACAGATCAGGAAGAAAGGCATATCGCCCAAGATGCCAATGGTAAGTTTCATGGCTGTGACACTCATTTATCTAAATTAATACATGGCAATAAGTCAGCAATAAATACAACTGTCTGAATATAATTTTTAATTAACTTGGGATTAAGCTCTTCCCAAGATAAAAGTTTGGATAGTTCGAAATCAGTGAAAAAAAATAACATGAGCCAAAACAATAACCTGAGATCTGAAAAAAGACAATATGATAAGATTTGCTCATTACATAGTCTTCAAAACGTACTAAAGTCTTCCAAATTTATCAGATAGGTCTGTGGTTGGGATACTACAAAAGAGAAGACATTTGTGCCTGCAGGGGAGTACCACCACATGGGCACACAAGTAACATGGGAAACATTTTCACCCGAGTCTATCACTGACTGATACTCTAGAGTTTCTATGTAGAGAAATGAATGTATGAACATATGTGGGCAAACTATTAAAACCTTTTCATCTCCTTCCACAGTGGAAATCTCACACTCCAGAGGATCCTGCAGAACATCATGATTTGGGTGATGCACTTGCTCCTAGACCTGCTCTGACTCAATATTCGTTCATTCACATGGGAAAGGAACCTTATGTCAGCCTACAGTGTGCAAAGCCACCCAGTGAGCCACAGTTGCACCTTTTTGGCTGCCTTTGTGGCCACAGTTGCACTCACACCAGAGGAAAGCTGTGTGAGCGCCATCTCTGTGGGAAAGCCTTCAGCCATGGCTCTGGCCTCAGGAAACATAAGATAACTCACATTGGAGAGAAACCATTTAAATGTCATCTGTGTGGGAGTGGCTTTTCACAAAGCTCTGACCTTAGAAACCACAGTCGAGTGCACAGGGGAGAGAAGCCCTATGAATGTCCCCAGTGTGGGAAAACCTTCAGCCAAGTTTCTTACCTTAAACAGCACGAGAAAATTCACACAGGAGAGAAACCATATGCATGTCACCTATGCAAGAAAGCTTTCAATCAAAGATCTTACCTTTGGAAACACGAGAGGACCCATCTTGGAGAGAAACATTATAAATGCCATCAATGTGGGAAAGCCTTTCGTCAGAGCTCTGGCCTTAGCCAGCACAAGAAAATCCACACAGGGGAGAAACCACACATATGTCTCATGTGCGGGAAGGCTTTCAGTCACAGTTCTGAGCTAACACGGCACAACAGAACACACAGTAGAGAGAAGCCATACGAATGCCATCAGTGTGGGAATGCCTTCAGTCAGCATGCTAATCTCAGACGGCACGAGAGAACCCACACTGGAGAGCAGCCGTACACATGTCAGGTGTGTGGGAAATTCTTCAGTCATCGCTCTTCCCTGAAACGGCATGAGGGAACCCAGCACCGGGCAGAAAATCACAAAGGCCTTCAGTAAACACTCTGACCTGACATGACACAGCATCACACATGTAAGGAAGGTGGAGGAACATCCATCACAGCTTAGTGTTTAAACACAACAGCAGACTCATGCATTAAATAAAGCCAAGTTCAAGAAGTTCATCATCACTTATCTAAGAAAAAGAAAATCAAAAATATGAACAGTAAAATGACAACAAACTCACAGCTATTAACAACCGAACCTAAAAAAAAAAAAAAAATCTAAGCAAACAACTAGATCAGGAACAGAATCACAGAAATGGAGATCACATGGAGGATTATCAGTGGGGAAGGGGAGAGGGAAAGGGGAAAAGGTACCAGGAATAAGTAGCATAAGTGGTAGGTAGAAAATAGACAGGGGGAGGTTAAGAATAGTATAGGAAAAGGAGAAACCGAAGAACTTATATGTGCAACCCATGGACATGAACTAAAGGGGGGAATGTGGGTGGGAGGGGGTGTGCAGGGAGGAGAGGAATAAAGGGAGGGAAATGGGACAACTGTAATAGCATAATCAATAAAATATATTTTTAAAAAAGAAACATTTGTGTGTACAATGTAGAAGATTCATTCATCATCACACTCCTCATTGCAGAAGAGTATTTTACATGTCACTGGGTCCTTCTGCATGGTATCTGTGTGCCAAAGCCTTTAGTCATTGGTCTGATCTCAGCTAGCATGACAGAACTCACACTGTAAATATTCTGATATAGATGTTTTCAGCCACAGAACTAAACATGAAAAACACTCAATGCCTTGTTCAGAGGGTGACCTGTAAGGCTCCATTTATCATTATCAGTAGAATGAGCAAACTTCACATGGAGAGCCCCCAGGTCTGTGACCACTATTACCAGTCAGCCAAATACCAGGTTTCATGCACACAGAAAACTCAATGAAGGACTGAACACTAGCATAGGAAATCAGAGGGTGGGGCTTCTTGGGGAATACCAACACTTCTTACCAATCATTTGCCCTGGTGCAGTTATTCAGTGTAAGATCAGTGTAAGAAGTCCTCTGTTTGTAAAGCGACATTCATGGTACCCGTGAGGATTCACATGTGCAAAAGGCTCTTAGCACCAGGAAGGCAAGACCTTCCACGGTCACTTAGGTTGCAATCACCTAGAGATTCCCACGCCAAGGACGCAGCCATTCTGAAATCAGAGTAGAGAAATGTTCCTTTAGATTTCATAGCAGAAAATACCAGTGTGGGTATGTTGGTGTGTGTGGTGTGCAAAAACTTCTAAAAGAATCCTGTAACACCCAACTCAGTAAATAGCTGAGACTTTGAGAAAATACTTGTTTCTAAAACTTGCAGCATAAAATGTAGGAGAGTGAAGTGATCAGAAAATATGGAGTGCAGAATTTTGTGCAAATTAAACCTTTTAAATATAGCAATGCTTGCAGAGAGTTAAACAATAAATTCCATTGCTACCGGAGTAAGTGCCGGTGTTGCCCTTCCATACGTGGTTTTGAGCACACACCCTCAGGCTACACCCCTGAGCACATGGGTAGGGATCCGGGCTGAGGCCCACATACCCCCTTTCCCTAACCACTGTCTCCACAGACCTCAGTTTCCCCATTCTACCTTCCCTCCAGCAGCATTCCTCTCCCTTCAACTGGCAGTGACATTACTCCCGGCTTCAGCCCCACACACTCGGTGTCTCGGGGTGCCGGGTCCCTGCGCTGGCAAGGTCATGGGGGCAGTATCACAAGCATCTCGCCTGAAAATTTTTGTGGCCCCTCAACATATGTCTCTGCCACTGGAAGCAGCATGGGGACAGGAGACAGACAGCACTGCTCACCTGGCCCACAGAAAGTTTTCCGAACTTTTCTCCAAAACTTCTCAATTGAGCTATGAGGAGAAAACAGTGAACTCCAAAAACAAGCTCATATCTTAGATAATTGCTGATTTATGCATCTCCCAGTCTCCCCTGATTAGACCACAGCTGTTCTTCCCCCTCCCCCTAGCATCCCAGAGAATAGAGCTGCAATAAGATAAATCACTAATCCTATCAGCCACCATGTAAGATGTGTATTTATCTTTCAACAATTAACACAATGTGCTTTCCCCAAGCAAAATGAGGTTACTCACAAAGGGGGTTTCTCTGCTCTGTCCCCCAGGGCTGGGAATGCTGTGTTTCAACAAATGCCAACACTGAACCTCAACACCCAGGGGAAACGCTCCCAGGATGCCCCGGGCTCACCTGTGTTCTGACCACTAGCGCAGTCCCCAAACGATGGGCCTGACTGAGACCCTGATTTCCCAGAGGCCATCCCGGGACTGTGCCTCTGGATGTTCTAGGTTGCCTCAGGTATCCAAGGAAAGGTCACATCCTCAACAGTAAATCTCAGATAGGGTAGGCACCCCCCTGAAAACAGGCAGCCATGTCTAGCTCCTCCATGGAGGCCAGGGCCCTTGGGTGCTCACTCAATGCACCCCTGCTGGGCCTGGATCCCAGAGGAAGCCGCTGGCCAGAGTGATGGGCTGAGATATGGGAACCAAGAAGAAAACCAGGTGAGGCTCCCAGGAGGTCAGGAGGGCAGAGGCCCCGGTCAGTTAAGGATGACATCCTGCTGGACATATCACGTGGGAAGCAGGTGAACTTCAGAGTCGGGGAGGGTCAGATAGAGCTAGGGGAGAGACGCCTGCCCCGTAGGGAGCCCAGCCTGCCAGACATCGACACACCAACTGAAAGCTGAGTGTTCTGGGAGGCAGGACAGGAATGTGTCCTGACGCCTCTGCCCACTAGCACTCTGCCAGAGGGATTCAAGCAGGAATTGTTGTCCATCCTGTTGCATCCCTTTCTCATCAGAGAACACTGGACCTGGTGCACACCAAGGACACTGAGTCCAGGGATGTCTGGAGACCCCTTACTGGGCCGTGTCATTCACTCAGTGGGTTTTCTAATCTAATTTCCATCTACTTAGTTTATTGTTAACATCACTAATAAAAGTATTTACTTCTGTGATCATGGCCATTACCACGGGTCCCTGTCACTCTTTTTATGGTAACTTTGCTTAGGAAGGACTTCAGTGGTCTTGGCTATTAAACCTTGAGTAGACCTTTTCTGGGAGAGGGGTTTCTATTTTGCTGATGAAGAGATGAAGTTGCCCCGCAGGCAGACGCATGCACAGGTGAGTCCCGGCTGCCTCTGTGCTGCCTCCCAACCTTGAAATGAGGAGCCTGTGCACTGGGGCCCTCCTTTGCCTCAGTCCTGCCATGGTCCTCTGGTCTCGGGCCCAATTTCTGTCCCCTCTTTTCTCTCAGCCTCTTCACCCCAGGGTCGTTTGATTTCTGCACTGGTTTCCCCCTAATTCTGTCTCTGCTCTCCTCACAGCTCCTGGCTAGACTTCAATCTGCCCTGGACGACAGGGAGGGGCACCTTCTCAGTAGTTACCCAGGTGCCCCTTTCCTGCCCCCTCCCCTCTCCCAACCCCTCCCGTGTGAGCCCAGCAACCCCCTTCCTTTCCTTTCCTCTCATTCCCAAACCTCCCCTGCTCTCTTCCTCTCGTCTGCCCACGTTAAACCGCCAGGCTTCTTCTCCGACTTCCTGCCTCAGTTTACCTACTGTGGGTTGAACCCCCTAGAACTTGAGCCCTACCTGTGGGTCCCTGCACATTCCCTTCCTCTCAGTCAGAACATCCCCCCAAGTTGCACTGAGAGACTTCAGTGCTTCACCCTCCACACATGTCCTCCTCTGTAAACCTTCGGCAGCCTCAGTGCCCCTCCCGGGACCCCTCAGTCCCCACCCTCTGCCCCAGGGAGTAATCCCAGACCTGCAGGACTTGAGAACCTGCCCCGGTCCTGCCCTGCCCTAAGACCCAGGGCTCCAGAAAAGGGTCCCAGATGATAATTCAACGAAAAGAGAGTATATCCATTTTTAAATGGCTTCCTTTAGAAAATGTTATCCTATAAGAAGTCATTGCTTCATTATATTCATTATATAAAAATTCATCAAGGATTACATCATTTACCAGACTCAAAATCCAATACTCAGTGACACCATGTCTCCCTCTGAAATGGATGAGGAGGAGGGAGGTACAGCTAAAGCTAAACGTACTGTATTTTTCAGACTATAAGACATACTCCCCCCCCCAAATTTGGGAGGAAAATGGAGGTGCATCTTATAGTCTGAATGTAGCTTACCTGAGTTCTGTTTACATTTACATTGGTGAAATATTATGTTATTTGTGTCATTAAATATTTTACCACATTTTTTGCTTCAAAATTTTTTTCCTATTTTCCTCCTCTAAAACCTAGGTGTGTCTTATAGTCCAGTGCGTCTTACAGTCTGAAAAATATGGTATAACCCAATTTCAAAAAATAAATATAATTTACGCAGTAGGGGGATGGGTGGAAAGGTGAAGCTGATACAGCCAGTAACACTGCACAGTGACCAACGATTTCCACCATTAGTGGGGTGAGCACATTGTAAGTTACAAAAATGCCCAATCAGTGTATCGTAGACTAATATTAACTAACATAAATTTGCATATCAATATTCTTAAGTAACATATGATATAGTGTGAAAAATAATTATGGACAATACCCTCTACAAACAACAGTGAAAAAAAATAGTTCATCCTGGCCCATTAGGAAAGCCTTTGGAAAGTGTTGTGGAAAAAAACGTAAGACACTCTAACTGAAACCTGTGACACTAAATAGATGGTAGTTACACATACTCAGAGTTAGGGGAAATTTTCACAAGAAAACGTTAATGATGACATTCAAAATTCCAACAGATTCCATCTGTAAAGATGAGGAGCCAAATGAGCAATTAATAATTAAATTAGACCGCACGGTGCAGTGCGGCTTTGTATAATGCCCACAGTAAAAGGGACTTCTTGTTCAGACAGGACCCGGTAACTGGACCTCGAAGGGTGATCCTGAGAGTAGATGGTCACCCCTGCCCCGCCCCCGCGCCGTTCTGGCCAGGGTGGCGGGGCGGGAGTTAAGTCCATTGGCAGGAGGAATGCAAACTGGCAGCCCCTGGGGGCGAGGTGGCCAGATGGAGCCCCAGGCAGCTGTGGGAAATCACCCTGGTTCTGCTGTGCCACGTGAGGGGCCCAAAGGGCAGGGCCAGTGTTCCAGGGCTTTGACCAGGTGAATCATTAGTTAAATATAAAGTTAATGCAAAGGGCACAGGGAGGTCAAATATATGCAGATGATAAAATGCAGCCACCACCTAGGTGCCCGCAGCATCGAGAACTGCAGACGCCCACCTGTGTGGGCGCCAGTAGGGGTGAGGGGTGGCAAGCTGCTTTGGAGGGCACGACCGTCCGGGGAATGAAGTAGAAAGTGCCCAAAGATTGGACATGAAGCAATGCTAGGACAGAGTCCAAGGACCTCAGGGGTCACCTTACTGGGTCACTGCCATTGACTTAGGGGGTTTAAATTTAATTTCCAAGTATGTAGTTTAGTTTAACTGAACCATCACTATTACAATTGTTTATTTCTGTGATCATGGCCATTACCACGGGTCCCTGTCACTCTTTTTATGGTAACTTTGCTTAGGAAGGACTTCAGTGGTCTTGGCTATAAAACCTTGAGTAGACCTTTTCTGGGATAGGGGTTTCTATCTTGCTGATGAAGAGATGAACTTGCCCCGCAGGCAGACGCCCACGCAGGTAAGTCCCGGCTGCCTCTGCCGCTGCCTGTCCACCTTGAAATGAGGAGCCTGCGCACTGGGGCCTCCTTTGCTTCAGTCCTAACATAGTCCTCTGGTCTCAGGCCCAATTTCTGTCCCCTCCTTTCTCTCAGCCTCCTCACCCCAGGGTCCCTTGATTCTCTGCACTAGTTTCCCCCCTAATTGGATCTACACTCTCTTCACAGCTCATGTGCTAGACTTCCATCTACCTTGGGTAACAGGGAGGGACACCCTCTCCGTAGTTACCCAGGTGCCTCCTCCTCACCCAGGCCCAAGTGCCCCTGTCCTGCCCCCTCCAGTCTCTCTGCCCCTCCCATCAGGCCAGGCCCCAGGCCCCCTTGTGAGCCCAGCACCCCCCTTCCTTTCCTTCCCTGCTCTCTTCCTCTCATCTGCCCATGTCAAACCACCAGGCTCCTGCCACAGCACCCTGACTTCCTGCCTCAGTTTACCTACAGTGGGTTGGCCCCTCCAGAGCTTGGGCCCCACCAACGGGTCCCTGCACATTCCCTCCCTCTAAGTCAAGAACCCCCCTCCCCAAGTTGCACTGAGACTTCAGTGCTTCACCCCCCACACTTGTCCTCCTCTGTAAACCTCCAGCAGCCTCAGTGCCCCTCCCAGGAACCCTCAGTGCCCC
>PVJI01010342.1:0-41353 GCA_004026765.1 Micronycteris hirsuta | reverse complement strand
GCATCCACGGTGCTGTGGAGATTACTGGAACCCACGCAGAGACCACTTCCCCTTCTTCCTCCTCCTGTTAGCCTTGTCTTTCCCCGCAACTGCACTGTCAGGCGGGTGGTTTTCCTGTCCGGGAGAATGCTTGGTCATGCCACCCCTGTATCTGGGCAAGTGAATCACCACGGCGTTGGCCGGCAGGGCACAGTCGACTTTCCTGAGGTTGAATTCTGGCTTGGGTCGGGATTGCTCCTGGAGCAGTCTCCACTGCTCAAAGGGAACGTACTTGACTGAAGTCTCTTGTACGGGGCCCTCCGACCCAGGACCTGTGATGTGGGAGTGACTCTCAGGCCCCTGTTGGGTTGATCCCAGGACTTTACGCTCCGTCCTGAGGCACCTCGGTTTCCTGCCTACAGACACGCTCTCACTGCCACTTTCCAGTTCACTCTCCTGGACGTAGAAGAGAACATACGCCTGTTGGCTCAGGGCAGAAGAAGCGCTACAGGCGGTTACCTTAGCGTCATTCATTTTGAACCACTGGCCGTTGGCAGCTTTGACGTAACAGAAGTAATGTCCATTGTCACTAGTCCGCCCAGTGTGGACCAGCACGGCATAGAGCTCATACACAAGGGGTCCTGTGTTCTGCTGAGACAGGTACCGCTGCACGTCCAGGCGCTCAGGATAGTGCACGACCTTCTCCATTTTCCTGCCTGTGAAATCCGAGAACCGTTTCAGTGCCAGGATAAGGACCTTTGAGGCAGTGTGCAAAGTCAAGGTCTTGGAAGCAGGCACCTTCTGGAGGCAAACGCTACACTGATAGGAATTGTCACCATCCAGCTTTTCCGGCGTCACCAGCTGTTCCAAGGCTTGGGCCACACTCTGAACCCCCTGGATATCCAGGGCAACATCCAGGTACGGGTCCAGGGTGTCAGACACGCTGTGGCAGCAGAGACACTTGATCTGAGATCTCCAGTACCCTCCGAATAGCTGACGGATCAGGGTGGCGTCCGCGGAGGGCCTGGCCAGCGGCTCAAGCTCACGCAGACAGGCTTGCTGCATAGCGTCCACGGTGAACATGAGATACTCGTGGGCATCTTCTTGGCGGTGTCTGTGGAAGTTGGCAAGCAGCTTTTTGGGGGGCTTGATCGCATCCCCAGGATACAAGAGGGCCCGAGTAACATGAACTTGCATGGCACACAGGACGCAGGACGTCAGCTTCAGGCAGGTCTCTGAGTGCCGCTGGGACAGCAGGTAGCGAGCCAGGGGCGGCGTGTGGGTCAGGCACTGCAGGGCCGCGTTCACATAGCACGTATTCCCCAGGTTCCAGAGCCCAGCTCCAACCCCATAGGGTCTCTCCCACCTCGAACGGTTCGGCCCATCACTCAGGGTACGCACTGTCTGGGGCGGCAGCAGCGATGCGTTCTCCAGTTGGGGGCATCCCCTGCGGGCTTTTGCTGCACCTGCATCGGACTCAGCAGGGCTGAGTGTTGGAGAGACGCTGAACTGAGATTCGTCTGCTTGGTGCAGAGATGCAGCCTCCATGGCTCTGGAGACGATCTTCGTGAGATCACCCACCTGAAAGCTCTCGCTGCGGAGCGAAGCTTCACAGGCTGAGCAGGTAGTGGAATGAAGGGTGTGACTGGTGCCTCCGCCCTTTATAAGCCGGTCTCATGGTCCTCCCACCAATCAGCGGCCGCGCCTTAAGGATTAGGGTGTGGCCACGCCTCCGGTCCAGAGAGACAAAAAGGAGGCCTTTCGGATCTCATTAACTGGAGGGGCTCAGGAAGAGATTATCCTGAATTCAGGCTGAATCTGAAATCCAAATGCCATTATTCTTATCAGGGAAAGAGCGGGCGATTTGAGACCCAGAGCTACACCGAAGCGGGCCTTTGACTCCGTAGGTGGAGAGTGGCGTTTGCTGTCCTAACGCAAGGAATGTCCGGGTGAACCCGCCGCGGGAGCCCGGGATTCTCCCCGAGAGCCTTCAGATGCAACGTGGCCCAGCTGGCGCCTTGGTTTGGACTTCCGGTGTCCGGACCGTAAGGGGATAAATTTCTTTTAAGCCACCTTGTTCGTGGGAACCTCATGACATCGGTAAGATGCCCTAGTTAAGATGTCCTGTATGACATCTACTTTTACAAGATGATTTGTCCGACTGAAATCAGTTCTCTTGCTGATCTGATCAGATTTTAGGTAAGACGCAAGCAATATATACAAGCTTGAGCCATAAAGAAAAAATCCACAGCGAATCCCGTAAACATAGGTCGTTCTGTAGAACTTTGGGTGTCCAACACTTGGCTCCTGTCCTTACCTCTGAAGTGACACACACACACTATTTGATCTGAAGTGTATGGCAGCACCCGTTAGCTCCCATTGGGCACCCTAGCGTTGCTGCAGCCAGCACCTCCTGACGGGCCTCCTACCCTCCATTCCGCCCAGACCTGCCTGGGTCTGCATGCCACAGAAGACCAGCAGGGGGCGTCACAGGCCTGCGGAAGCCTTTCATAGGCTTTTGGAGACCAGGAAAATCCAGCACTTGCTATATCAGGCTGGCCGGTCTTCCTCTCCATGGCTTGCAATGCAGCATAAGCATTTCCTGGGTCGGTGGGGGTACAATGAAGCTTTAGAGAGGCCCGGCGGGGGCGGGGGGGGGGGCTAGAACAACTGTGTTGGGCCTCTGTTTTTGGCCACAGGGGACTTGGCTTTGGGCTATGGCAGAGAACTTAGAGGGTGCTCAGGCAGCTGGAAACACCTTTTCAAGCCCTTCCAGGCTCGCATGAACCATTCCGGGGCATCCAGGTGGGATCAGAAATGTTTGGGGCACTTGGACATTTTTCTATAGACTCAGGCACCCTAAGGACACTCTCCACTGGTATTCCAGCCAGCAGGACTGGGTATGTGCTTCAGGAGGGGACAAGAGAAATTCCAGAGGTCGGTCCCAGGTGCCCGGATCAAGAGTGCAGGGCAAAGCTTCGGCCGAGGGTGTGCTGGCAGTCTGCAGGGAGCAGCAGCCCTGAGCTCCAGGACACCCCCCCACACCGCCCACACACACTCCTTGTGAGCAGATACTGAATTCAATGCTATGTAACAATGACCACCGAGCTAATCCACAGTAAGAGGCAGAGTAATAAAAATAAGGATGTGGAGCAACTGATGCTGCTTCTTCTGTCCTTTGTAAGCCCAGTGGCTTTGCTGAGGAAAATGATGGACACCATGTCGAAGAGATTTCTACAGAACTGTGTGAGACTTAATAGACCCCATTAGAACAGAGGCTGGGATTTATTTATCTGTATGTCTGCAATGTCTAACAGATAACAAACTTGCTATCACCATAGCCGCCGTCATTCTCTCTCGCCTCCCTTCTGAATCACTGCCATCAGTAATTAAGCACTGTCACCCTGGCCGGTGTGGCTCAGTTGGTCAGAGCATCGTCCCCTAAGCTAAAGGTTTCATGTTCAATCCCCAGATGGGGTGCGTCCAGGAGTCAGCCAATCAATGTTTCTCCTGTCCCTTCCTCTTTCTTTCTAGAAGCAACGAAAAAGTATCCTCAGATGAAGATTAAAAAATAAAAGAAGATTTCTCCTAATACACATTCTCTCAACACCATGCTCTTAAAAATAATAAATAAATAAGTACTATTGTTACTTCTATGCCCACCACCTACATTTTACATGAACCCTGAGGCCCTGTTCCTCCGGGGAACAAATATTTTATTTCAGATACAGTAATATTGCTTATTTCTCCCGGAACATACTTGGCCAGAAACTTTCAATATTGGCCTGTTCTCATTCCTGTTTCTAGTCCTTTCCTCAGCCACAAGCAGGGGGTCTGAGGGAGCTGCCGTAAGGCTTGTTAGGGAAAAATGGTTAATAACTCCAGTCCATGTTTCTACCTTGAGTGCAAAGGGCACACTCGGTCTTACAGTCAACTTGATTCTGTCAGTGTAGGTTGTGTTTGGGAAGACCAGGGTTTGAGAGGCAGCAAGGAGAGAGCCAACGGTTGAAATAAAGCCATGGGGACGGGGCAAGCCCTAAAGACCAGCGATACTGGGTGAGCTTTCTTAGCTCAGCGAGATCCTTTCAAGTAGGTCGCTACCACTTCTGTTTGAGTCCACAGACCTTCGGTGGGCCTCTCTCATGTCAGCCTCTTAGAATCACGAACTCCCAGAGGACATAAGCAGAGGGATTTGAGAGATACAGAATGATTAGGAAAATGCCCCATCTTCCATTACTCCAATCCTACATAGCTTCAGTGGTGAAGCAGAGATGGTTCCAGACTCCTGGAGAGCCTCTGACGGTGTCTCATCCAAGTCAGTTTTCACCTGACCTGGCATGTGATTGGTACAACCAGAAGAGGTCATTCAGGGGTCAGGTGACTGCACTTCCCATCACCGACTTTGCCAAGGGGTACCTTCTTGGTGTGTAGTCCTGGGGATTGGATCTCGCGTGTAGGATTCTCTCAAACTCTCAGATGCTCTAAACTTACCAAGGCTGGTTACCCAAAACTTGCTTCAGAAAAGAATAAAATGGCAAAGGAGAGTGACGATAGTGTTCGTAGGCGACGCCGTCCATGGAGACGGGCAGCAGATGGCTTCACTTCAGTCAGCAGCTCCCTGGGGCCAGTGGAATGTCTTTGTTTGGGTAATGAGGACGCTCTGATACCTCATTAAGGCTCTCCAGGGACAGAGGGGTTCCCTAGGGGCAGAATGGCCTTCCAAGGAGAACAGAGAGCCCTTATTTTGGATGCTCAGTTCTCCAGGATAATGGAACTGGCAGTTTTGAAAGAAAATAATTGCCAAATGGGAACAAAAGTTAATGATATATTGGCAATAAAGTGGAAATTTGTCCACAACAATCCTTCAGTTTCAGTTAAATGATACAGTCCAGGGTGATACGGCAATTGGCTTAGACAAGGACAGGGCATTTTGTTGTGAACTCTCTCCAGACTCCAATAACTCCGGTCAATCCATCGCCCCCACGCCTGTTCTGAGTTCCATGGGCCTAGACCAGGCTGCAAAACTTGTCACACCATTTGTTAGTTTGCTGGACACAGATCCGTGTTCCCCACCAAAGTCTGAGCTTCTGTTCCTGGCGTGGAGCAGGAGGTGAGCCATTTTGTTCGTGTCCTCTCACCATGTCCTTCTCAAGTGGACAAGTGCGAGACGGTGACACCCCACTCGACCCAAAAGGCACACATGCCGGTTGGAAGTTCTAAATGTCCCTCTCTGCTCCTCACCGGAGGTGCGGGTCACCTTTGAGTCTCAGATGTTCCTCTCTCCAGGGATTGATCACTACTGCATATATCATTTTAAAATTTCAGATTCTTAAAGGGTTTCCAACATGAAGGTGTTGGAGTGAAGCTCAGAGCACTGATTTTTAGAAATATTCTATGTAAGTATAATCAAGTTAGTTCTAGAAACATGGGCTTAGATGATCTCCAAGGCTGCTTCTGCTTTAATGTTTTAGTGTTCTAACTATTCTCATACATCTGAGTGTGAATCTTAGACTTGGTGGTTGAGCCACTGGCATGGTGTGTGTGTGTGTGTAAAGGGGGTATGCGGGTGTTCACGCATGCACACATATGTAACATGAGAAGGTGGAACTATTCTTTATTCCTTGTAATGTCCAATCCCAAAATTGTAAGTAGATCTTGTAAGGAGGATAATGGCCATGAGGATTGACTAGTTTAACAGAGCAATTAACAGTGGGGGCTGAGGATGATGAGGACCTGGACTAAGTCAATGTCAGTGAGGACAGAGAAGGGAGGAAAAAATTACAATACACATTGTGAACATTGATGAACAGCTCATGTAGATTTATGTAATGAGTGAATTGTGTGATTTACAAGGGAATGTAAGCATTCCTGAGTGAACCATTTTTAACCTGAGTGTCTGAATAAATGATAACATTGACGAACATTAAATGAAGATCAGTTTGAGAAAGGGATGACTTGCAATCTAGGAAAATTGCCTTTGAAGTGCCTTTCAGAAATCCACATGGAGAACACCAGCAGCCTAATGAAGTTCAGCAAGAAGTGGGAGTTAGAAGTCAGTGTGGAATTTTTATCTGACCCGCTGGCCCCAGGTACCCAGAAACGTCACCGGGGATTGAGAACACAGGGCATTTGATTACACTGAACGGGAAGGCTGAAAGGGCACAGGGTTGAACGACCACAGCACTCACTCATCCCACTCTGAACCTGGAGGAAGGAGAGGGGAAGGCCATGTTGGGGGGCTAGTGCTAAGATCAACCCTGTTAGCGGCATGCAGCTTGGGGCTGGACCTGTGAGTTTGGACCTCAGATCTTCCTGGGTGTACCCCAGGAAGGATGCTTAAGATTCTAGGGAAGGTGGGCTCTGTGCCAGGGGATCAGAGAGTTTGGGGAGGCACCTGCGGCCAGGGCTCAGACTTTGGAGCAAGAAGCGTGGACCAGAAGGGGCGTGGGCAGCCAGGGTGCCCAGCAAAGCAGGTCAGAGCCTGGCTGGTCCTCCTACTACCGAGGGGATAGAGCGTGGGTGGTGCCGGTTCCTCTGAGCGTGCCCTGGAGTCCCGCACGGACCAGACGCCACCGGAACCGGAAGTGAAAACAGCCGCCCACCCTCCTCCTCTTAATTTCCACCCTACTGCTCCTTCCGGGCATTCAAGGCTCCAGAGGTAGCTAACTGACCAGGAGCTCTGGCAAATGCAGTGTGCGGGTCTCCGTGCAGGGTTACGGAGTGGAGTGCGGACGTGGGGCTTGGAGCCAGAAAGGCTGGAAAATCGGTAGTCGTGCCACTGGGGGGAGGGAGGTTGAAACCACAGGAGTGGGGAGAGGGAACAGAGGGATCTGAGAATGAGCGAAGAAGAGGAAGAAAGGTATCCAGGAGACTTAGGTTCTAGCGTGCAAAAGAGGGAGAAATGAAGGAAACGAATCGCCCTGCCACGCGTTTCAGAAAGAGCCGAGAGGGTGGATACTCCCCCCAGGTCACTGGGGTTGGTCCTGGAATCATCAGGAGGAGATCAGTGACGAAGGCATCCTAAGAGGTCTCTGGTCTCTTTACTGAGGCAGATTCCAGGAGCGTGATGGAAGCAGAAGACATTCCTCTAGGCTGCGAAGCAAATACGGTCCAAAAACAGTGGGACATGCATACGACATCCCAAGTCATTTGGTAATGAAAGAGAGACGGAGGAAGACAAAGGAAAGGGAAAAATCTTAAGTACATTTAGGTTCTCAAAGGCAGTTTGTTTTGCCCGAAATCCATTGACAAGGAATTTCTGGCAAATGCACAGAACCTGGGCTAGTTCTCTGATTGCAGCAGATACTTCACCTACTTGTTTTCCTTGTGCTTAGCTTTCAGAAAAAAGTCTTCAGCACCATGAAGATAGACAGCACTATCGGAACATTTTCACAAACATTTTTATTTGTTGAAACCTTTCACAAATTGTCTTCTACCAGGAAATTGCGTTTTAGTTTTGTGTTTCTTATTTGCATCTCTACAGGAAGCAAGCCTGATGGACGAGGTAAGGAAATTCTCTAGAGCAGAGCTGAGGGGTGTTTCTTTTCGGTTCTGGAGGGTGACTATAAACTTTCTGCAGTGAAAATGGCCTATGAAAGATATTTTGCTCTGCTTGAAAGCTGGACTCCAAATCTAGGTGAATCAGGCCAAAGGCAAGCCTCGGTGTGCTGTTACATTGAGCAAAATGTCACAGGATCACGGGAGGGCTTTGGGGAGGTGTCCAGGCTTTTGTTTTGTTTTGAATTGGCCTTTGTTGTCTGCCTGCATCTAGCACACTTTTATGGACATGCTAAGCACACAGACCACAAAGCACACAGATATAACTGAGCCAGTAACTGTAGGGTCTCCCTGAGCCTGGGTCTCCTCATCTGTAACAAGGGTATGAAGCGCAGTGATCTCTAGGGGTCACTAATAGGCCTGATCTGACAATTCTCACTGCTGGTGGCCAGAAGGGAGATGCTACTCCGTCTGTGGCCAACTCGAGTTTTGGCATGGGCCAGCTTCTCTGTGGAACTTGACATTCTAGATCATACAGGGAATGTGAGCCATTCTAGATAATTCCTGTTGATGAAGGAGAAGAGGAGGAGTATGTGACGGGGCTGATGCTGAGGCGGCCCCATTTGAGTGCCCAGCAGATGGACGGTCCATTTTCTGTGCAGGTCAGTCTCCCCAGATGACAGGTACCAGACTCCTGGAAGAGAAGGCCCAAACTCACACATGTGTTTGAAGCCAGGACTATAACTTCACAACTCAGTTCAAGGGGGCCATGGCCCTACCTTTCCAATCTACCTATTTAACCTATTAATTCACTATCTCACTTTCTCAGTAACTAATCAATAGGCCCATCCCAGGCACCGTGGGTGTACAGGTGACAAGATGAAGTGCCTTCCCTGCAGAAGCTCACAGCCTGGCAATGGCCTTTCCCTGTAGCCCGGAGCACTGCACTGACAGCTTTGGAGACTCCAGAACATGGAGGTCAAAGGGGAAAGATCCAGAGGGGCTCGGTGCACTGAGGTCACAGCTGCCAGAGTCTCCCCACGTTTTTCATTTTTGCGGCTGTACCTTGTGTTTAATTTTTCATCCTTTTTTTGCAGCAAAATGGTGTCAGTTCTGCTCGGCAGCCCCCAATCTTCATTTCAAAGGAAAGGCATTCGACCTCACAGCGGCCATCCATCTTTTCACAATGTATTTGCCTTTGAACTCCTCCCCTGGCTGAGTGGAGAAAGCAGTTAGTCTTCAGTTATCCAGCAATTAATTACCAAAAGGCCAAGTCATATCACCCAGGCCAAGTGCATAGACCCCCCTTACGAATCTCCTGGAGACAGAGTATAAGTGTAAAATGAGCAGATGTCACCTGAACAGTTGTGTGCCCGAGTTCAGCTCCCTGCACACTCTGTGCTGTGCCCTAACTTGATATTCACTCAGGAAAAACAAACAAACAAACAACAAGAAGAAGAGTTCCCTCTCTCATAACCATTTCTAAGATTCAAGAAATAGAGTGTTTCTTCCTGGGAGAAAAACAATATACCTTCTGGTTTTAATACATAATTCTTTCCAATAAATGTTTTTTTTTTACATCTCCAAATTCATAGTCCCTGATATGCAGCAAAAGGTAAAGCCTGTGCTGGTCAATGATGAACAGCATGTGTTGGCATGTGGTTGTGGAGTTTCGCAGCGTGGGGTCCAAAGACAGAAGGAATGTGGTACTGAGATTACCCTCACAAGGAGTGATATTTTCTCTAGGAAAGAAAAACTTAGGGAGGGAAAGGTGCCTATTAGCTATTACATACCTGAGGTATTACCTTGTAGAAAGGATATTAAGCTCATTCATGTCCAAGTTAGGACCCAGGTCAAAGGAGAGAAATGTGTGAAGACTTAGATTTCTACTCAAAGGAAGGAGAAAATATGTAAACAGTCCAAAGTGGAACCTGGGGCGTTGTGATTTATAGATCATTAAAATGTATCAGGCATCCGAGCAGTTACCTGACATGAGACATGCATGAGGGGTTTAAATATTGAATCGGGGCAGATGGTAAGAACGGTAATGACACACACAATGAAAACAAGACACTGATAATGGTTAACTCCATCAGAGCACAGAGTACGTGCCTGGCACTGTTTCAGCAGTTCACATACACAGAGAGCTTGTGAGACTGTCCCCGGGCCGTTGTTTTTCCCTTTAGACTTGTAGGGGTAGGTCCTCTGGGCTTTGGCTGGGCTCCTGGACACTTAACTAAAGTCAGTGCCTGTCTCTCCATTTCCGTATGGACCAATGATGTAGAAGTGAAAAGATGCAAGCTGCTTCTGTGTAGTCTTTTTCATCGTGTTCTTTGCTTACCGTTTAGCTTTTCCTCTAGAGCATCTTTAAAATCAGACCAAACAGTCACACATTTGGGATGGCGAAGCTGGCCTTCCTCCCTACTGCCAACCTGACTTGAAGGACACAGCTTTGTCAGCTTGCCTATTTTTGAACTTTGGCATGAGAGGGAAATAAACTCTCTCTTTTTCAGCCACTCTATCTTTTTAAACCAAGTTGGCCTCTAATTAATATAACAAGTGTATTATCCTTACGAACAACCCTATCGTCCTTACCATTTATAGAAGGGGGACTGAAGGACAGAGTTCATACAGCTTATGAGGACTGGAAGTGAGATCGACCTCGAATATCTCGGCATCATAGTTTGTTTGTGTTACCTTGTATGTTGATCATTGAACTCACTTCCTCCTCTGAGAGTCTCTGGTCACTGTGGTGGTGGCCGTGGCCCTGCTCTATGCCTGCACAGTCCTTACTGCGGGGACGCAAATGTGTCTGAGCTGAGTTAGAGGTAGGGAGCTCTGAAGTACTTGTGTCCTGATGAAAGGAGGTGGAGAGTACGTGCTTCCCCAGCCCAGACCCAGTCTGTGACGTCCAAGGAAAGAGATGGGGGCAGAAGCTTGATTCTCCGAGTGAGACTGAAATACGAGGGCATCACGCTCAGCTCCGCTCTTTCTTCTCTCCTGGCTGCTTTCAAAAGTGTAATGCTAATTCCACCACCCAGGAAGCCCTTCCTAATCCCCCAGGGAGGACCCAGCTTTCACACCAGAGCTTCTCTCTGAACCTGGCATCATATATGGCACTTAAGAGAACTGTTCGGTGTAACAGTACTTTTTGCATCTTCCTGTCTTGTACATTCACTTTCTACATTTTAAATGTATCAAGGGCCTATTTGCTATTACAGGCAACCCATTTTTGACCAACATGGAGATAACAGACTAATAAAATTCAAGCAAATTAAGGGTAAAAGCCATACTCTACATACCTTTTTACTTCCGTTTTATCTGCCTTTATTATGGTTCCCAGAACAACTTCTCATAAGTGGTAGGCACACATTCAGTATCTATTGGTATCTATTCAGTATCTATTGTTAGGCCTTCTGAGGCCCAACTGCGTAATAAATAAGTGTAGGAATCTGGGAACCATGGAGAGTCCTGTTGGGAGAGGCTTTGTAACAGGAATGAAGGACCGTTGAGCAGGGAAGGACAGAAAATGTTCTTGGGGATGGAGTCCAGGCTGTATGGAGTAAACAGGTACCATTGCAAAGGTCTCTGGAACTTAAAAGCAAGCTAACCAAGATGTTAGTGCTTTAAATGACATAATTTTCCATCGGTGTGTGAGAGCAAAAAGAAAGTCCAAAATAATCTCAGATTAGGAGATTCGAACAAATTAGTGAGACATGGAAAAAATAGACTGTTAAGAATCTATTACCGTAAGTTCCTTGAGGCCACAAAGGCTGTCCTTCCTTAAATGAACAATTTAGAACCTGCCCCTGAGAGTTTCTCTCTGTTTGCAGCAGTCACTTTGGCACATGCTGAAGCTGGGTGGAAGACTGCAGAGGAGGAAAGGGCTCTGCATGGAAAGGAGTCTGAACCCTTTGCAGAGCTTTCAGGGCAGTTAACTAGATTCCCTCTGGTTAGAGATGGTTTGGGCCCATGGGGCCCCATTGTTCTGTGTCTGATCTCAGGGAAGGATTTCCAGTAATTGGTCCATCTTGGGTCCTTTTTAAAATATGGGGTTAGTCGTGCACTTTCCTAAAAGACGAGCTTTCTTCTAAAAAGACAGATCCTGAACAGTCTGTCATTCTTACATCTATAAGGATTTCCTTCTTACCTGAGAAAATCTGAGCAAGAAGAATGAGGCCAGCAATGGTTAAGGGAAAGATTCTCATGGCGCCAGGCATCAGTGGAGAGAGAGCCAGGGAGGTGCTGGAGCTGGAAGTCAGCTCTTTGAACAGGAAAGTTGGTTAAAACAACTTCCACGGCTCCGAAGGGGTGAGAAATAACTTGGACTTCATTAAGAATCAACTATTCTCCATGGCCCATTAAATAACGCGTGGGCTGGCGAATTGGATTTGACCTCCTAGCATTTATGGGAGAGAAAGGCAGAGAACACTGTCTTCCTGCCTGGAATACTCGAGTCTGCGTCTCCACCTGGGCAACCCCTGTTTTTCTTCAAGCCCCATCTCAAGTACCACCACCTCCATGAGATCTATAACCGCTGCTCCTTTTCTTCTTCCCTAGGAATTTACATGCAACTTACCCTCTTATAAAATTCGCTGAGCAGTTACTAATCGGTGCTGGGAGTGATCACTGTTTAAAAATTGGCCAATGCAGGGCAACTGGCTCACATGCACCCTTCTCCTGCTGCAGGGACAGGAACACTGCCCCCTCCTGGCAGAGGATGGATATGACAGTGGTGTTGGCCAGGTGCCATATGAGACACACACACTGGAGCAAAGGCAAAAGAGCATTCTTTGAGCCTGAAACAGGAAAAGGCATGTCCGCACAAGCTGATAATCCTGGTAGAGGCTGTGTGGGCTCTTACTCTCAGTAAGCAAGTGTCCCAAGCCGCAAACCGATTATTAAGTAGCTAACTAGAGGTCAAAGGGCTACACCCATGAGAAAGCTCTTCCCGACTAAAATGATGCAAGAAAACATCATTGACCGGTGCTACGGTCACTGAGCCAATCAGTGCCCAGGATACAGAACACAGTGCTGTGGTTGGCCACCTTCCGTTCCATCAGCCAATAGTGTGCCATGTACAATCTCACGTTGGCAAACTTGCACAAGCGGTAGTGGCGTACTGCATTTCCACTGTGTACAGTATGGTATTAATCCATTACTAACACCTCTCTGCCTAAACAGTCAACAACTTACATAAAAATGGAAATGTTCCTTCACAACTTCAACTTGCCAAATTGATGCACAAATTAGCAGAAAATTTGAATATCTCTTCATCTTTTTTAATAAATGGAATTTTTATTACACAGAGGATGGCTTCTGTTTAGGATGTACAAAGATGGGAAGAACGCCTTCCCACATCAACCAAATACACACCAAAATGCAGGGTGGACTACAAATATTCAAAGTTTCTGGAACTCACCAGAAAGCTGAGCCACAGGTGGTTCACTCCCCCCACATCTAAGATAAAAGGGGAAACTCCAAGGAAAACAAGACATGAGCACTCACTTGCCTGAGGTGAATTCCACCAGACACTGGGGAAACATCTGTGAGGAATTGCTAAGAGCAAGTATAAAGTAGAAAGAGAATGGGGAACACCTTTGGCATCCAAGTTCTTTCTCACAGACCTCACCAGGTGCTCACACAAAAGATAACAGAACTGAGAAGATAGCCTGAAAAAAACACCCCCCTCCATGTAGGCTGGGGTGGGGGGAACAGTAAGTAGCCACGGGAGAAAGGCATAACATTCTGCCAGAATCTTTCTCCCATGCTGAGAAAAAAAAGGCCTCACAGTTCTGTGGGAAGGGCAACAAACACTCTTTCCTAGTGCTTTAAGGGCAAACATGCAACCCCAGTTAAAAAAAAAAAAAAGCAGGCTGGGGAAAGGAGATTTAAAACGACCACCACCAGACCTCAGCCGTTGGCCAAAGGAAAGGCGCACAGAGGGGGACCGTGACCACTGGGCATGAGGGGGATCACTAGGAAGGAGTGGAGCAAACTTCTCATCCAAAAACATATGCAAGCCAGAAGAAGATGGAGTAGCACCTTTAGAATACAGTGATCCCTCACCTATCATGGGAGTTACGTTCCAGAGACCCCCGCAATAGATGAAAATCCGCGAAGTAGCAGGGTTATGTTTATTTTATTGTTTATATATATTTTAAGGCTCTATCTTCCCACACTCCTATAAACCTTTCCCACTTTCTTATTAACCTTTCCCACACTCTTATAAACACTTCATATGCTCTTAAACACTTTCAAACTTTTACAAAAATTTCACAAAAACACAACACTGCAGAGCAACACTATGCGCAGCGATCAGAGGTCGAGGTGAGGTGGGCAAGGAGAGATGCTGAACGTGCGGGCACAGTGCAGGAGAGCAACCAGACCGGCGCTACGGTCACTGAGCCAATCAGCGCCCAGGATACAGAGCACAGTGCTGTGGTTGGCCGCCTTCCATTCCATCAGCCAATAGTGTGCCATGTACAATCTCACGTTGGCAAACTTGCACAAGCGGTAGTGGCGTACTGCATTTCCACTGTGTACAGTACGGTATTCATCCGCTGATGATATACATACTGTATTTTATTTCAATTTAATATTCTTTTAATAGGTTTGAATGAACACTTTTTATATTTTTTTAAATTTTTAGGCAAAAATAATTAAAATCATAGATATTATATAAATAACTATATGCCGCAAAATCCCACGATACAGCAAAAATTCCGCGATACAGAATTAGATATATATATTTTTTTAAAAACCCGCGATACAGTGAAGCCGCAATAAGTGAACCGTGACATAGCGAGGGACGACTGTACATCAGAGAAGCCGTCTGATCCTTGGTTTTACGCGGTAAGACTTACTCTCTTACACTAGTTCATTCTTTTTACTTGTTAGAGGTCTATTCGGATGTTTTTTGCATATTCTTCGAAGAGTCAGTGTCGGTATTTATGTTGAAGGGACCAACATGTTGCCATTGCTTTTTTAGCATATTGCTTTTAAACTTGCTTACAATGGAACCAACTCAAAAAGAACTTTTGACCCTCCCCCCTTTCCTGCCCAAGAGATTGGGACAGAAAAGCCTGCTTCAGGAAGGGAATCTGAAGACATCTTATCTAAGTCGAAATACATGTGGTAAACGAGAATTTTCAGGGAGGGGCCTGTTAGCTACGGACCCCCAGTGCCCATTGCTTTCCTGCCATTTTGCTCCCTTGTCCTTCAACTCCCTGTGCGTCGCCCACTCTCACCCCTGACATCCAACACTCTCTTCCCCTTTTCTCCTTCACCCAAATTGCCTTAAACTCGGTGTTGCCTCACTGCCTTTGGAATGTTCATGCGCATGTGTTAAAATTTTGATTTTCTCCTGTTAATCTGTCTGCTAATTTGATTATTAGCCCAGCTGGAAGAGATTCGAAGGTGGAAGGAAAAGTATTAATATTTTCTAGGCCCCACAAAGTCTTTCTATAAATATATGCATTTCATCTAAGTTCTCTAAAATGTCGCCATTCCGTTGTTTGTAGCACTCCCTTATAATACTTTTTATTTCTGTAAAGTCAGTAGTAATGGTCTCTCATTTCTGAGTTTAGTCATTTGAGTATTCGCTCTCTTTCTTCCTTAGTCAGTCTAGCTAGAGGTTTGTCTGTCATGCTGAGCATTTCGAAAAATAAAAGCTTTTGGTTCTGGTGATTTTCTTTATCATTTTCTTAGTCTCCATTTCATTTATTCCCACTCTACTCTTTATTATGTCCTTCAAACTGAGTGATCAAGTTTGGGTCCCTGCTCAGAGGACTGGTACTTTTGACCTCTATTGTATGAAGCTACACATTGCATTTCATAAGGCAAAAGGTATACAGTCAACCCTTCAGGTGCAATCTATGCTGAACGTGTTAAAGAGACCTCCAGTGTTTTCATTCACTGGCGCACACACACACACACACAGACACACACACACAGCAAAGGTGGGCACGGCATTAACTGAGCCGGTGCAAGTTGTTTTAGAAATATACCACAAGTGCTAGAAACAAGAAATGACCATCTGTTGGCCTACAAAGCAGTGGTGTGGAGAAAGTCATTTATTGTGCTCCATGGAATCATAACTCCACTGTCACCCAGGTGTTCCTGTTTTGTGAGAACTGTTACACAGACAGATACACTCAACGTGACAGTGGCGTGTGCATCCTGTACTGGCTCAGCGATGACCTTGAGGAAATGACAGCTACTCGGGGTCTCGATTTCGTCCAACATAAACAGAGATAATAAAATACACTTCATACGGTAATCACGCATCACATGAGGAGTGTGTGGGAAGTTTCATCAATCATGAGACGTGCCATAAATATTGTAGATAGGGGTAGCATTTGATTGAAACTCAGGAGACATACACGTCCTCCAGCTGTTAGGTACCCACGCATGTCTGGTGTTTTTCAAGATTATCTTTAAAAATAAGCAAAGACACAAAACAAAGGGAGAGAGAAATGAGAAGGACCCTGACACCTGCACATTGCATGGCTTTGTTAAGCCACAGAGCTTCTCTTCACCTTGTTCGAACATCCGGTCCTGCTCCCGGGGCCGGGAGAGCGCCGGTCTGGCTCAGTAGATCCTCCGGCGGCAGCAGAAGAAGTTCAGCTTGCAGTTTCCAACCACCTTCTCGTTCTCCATGCACATCCGTCTGCACTTGCCCCGGCCCAGCCTGCACGGCTCACAAGCAGCAAACTCACCTGCGCCCAGACAGAGCTGCTCGTGTGCCTTTCCCTGGGGCTTTGGGAACGGGGACAAGGTCCAGGGCCACCAAGGGGAGGGTGTATAGTTAGGTAGAGAGGGTGTTTTTCAAGAACCAGCCTAGATTTTTCAAAGAGCTCTGCTGTTTTCAAAAAGGAGTTGGAGAGAGTTCATTTTCCCCCAAGAGCGAGGTAGCATCCCTGTTCTCCTTGTGTTTCTAACGCTGCCTGGTCAAAAGGAGGCGCCGCCAGCATCGTAGAGATTAGAGAACCATCACAGTGGTGCAGAGGCTCCTAGATAACACTGGAAGGGACCCCACGTGGTTGTGGGAGGTCCTCAGAGGAGAAGGTAAAGCCTTAGGTTCAGTTCTTGTCCAGGTCCAGTAATGGCCAAGTTGTCCTCAGGGAACTGCCTAACCTCAGCCTTCTCTGTCAAGGGCATGTGCTATAAATATTTGTCTGCATTTGAATTTTTTTAGTGGTGAAATGGAATAATTTATATGAAACTATTTTGCCAAACACTGCTTACTCAATGAGCTCTCTTTGTTGGCACTTAAAACAGAAGCTTTTCTACGTGACCACAAAGAACGTTCAGGCAACGTCCATGGACCTGGTGGGCAGTGTCTTTGCCACCAAAGGAAAATGCCTATGCTCATCTTCTTCCTGAGAGCCAGCATTTAGGTTGTTATCCCTTATTTTCATTCCTATTAACCACCCTCTTCCAGTAACCTCAGAGCCCTATTGACCCTTATAGGTGGGAGTCGCTGCTGCGTCCCTGCCCCTCCCTCCACTCCGTGCACCTGCACACCTCGTTTTTCCATCCTCATGTTTCCTGCCTCACTCCGTGATCCTCACTCTCTGATGGGGGCTCATCAACATTCCTGGCTAGACTGAGTTCCATCATGTCTGTTCCTTTACCACTGAATCTCCTGAACACGAGCCCAGAGATGGTTGGCAGTCATGCTAAGTGTTGCTTGCATTGCATTGGAACTTACTGTGCTCCCTAGGGACTCCCTTGTTTGTTCGTTTGTGAAGTTCACTGTCAAAGAGTCAAAGCCATTCCCCTAGCTTTTGCTCTAGCAAGCCCAGGCTCACATCACCCCCTCTTCTCCTTGATGCTGTGCACTCGCCACACCTGGAACAAAAATTCCGTTGGCCTCTGAAACAAAGTCCCTGGGGACTGTGCCTCTAACCTACTTTGGAAATGAGAAAAGACAAAAACTAAACCTCTACTGAAGATGCCCTCTGCAAACCGCAGATGCCACCAAAAGCTTCCTGATGACATTAACAAAGAACCAGTGTCTTCTTCTCTGCCCTGTACCTTCTCTGCAGTACAGTTCCAAGGCTCCAGGGCCCTCCACTCAATAGCTAAGTCTCAGATTCCTCCATTCCTTGTTCACATCTAGCTCCTAATTTTATGATTTTTCTGCTGCTGAATGTCCATGTCCTTCCTCACCTGGACCTTCCGCAGCAGCATCTGTCACAGAGTCCCTGCTTCTGTAAGCTCCACCTCTCTTTACCTGGTGTGCTTTGGGGCCTCAGCCTGTTCTCCTTTGTGAGGCAGGAAAGAATCAGCACCTTCAGCCTTAGATTCAGGTGAGACATGAAATGATGTGGTGTTTCCAGTCTGGCCTACCCCGGAATGCCAGGGATTATCTCTGCGAGGCCATTGGCTGCGGCACAAGAACACCCACTCCCCCATCACTCTGATAACCCTCTCTGGAGATGTTCATATGCAGGTGGTACCCACTGGGTGGAGCAAAATGATTCTGTATGACAACGTCAGTGCTTTTCAGGGAGTGTCTGGTCCAAGTGTTCCATCCTGTGCTGCACGGTGTGCTGAGAACCCTGTATGCCGCCTGTGCTCAAGAGCAGTGTTGGTGCCGTTCTACCTAGCTGAGGATCACAGAATTAAAACTGAGGACTCTGCTGTCTTCAGCTGGAAGCCTGGCTTAGCCCTTATTATGTGCGACACCTGGGCAAAGCTACCTAATAGCTCATCTGTGTCCCTTTTCATTAGTTTCAAAATGGGTGGTTATAACAATACTTGCCTCCTAGGGAAGTTGTGAAGATGAAATGAGATGATCCACATCAAGTTGTTAATAGACTGCCAGGTGCCCAGTAAGCACTCAATGGCTAGTGTCAGCCTTAGTTCTTCTCACTCTGAAATTCTGTCTGAACACTTTTAAGTTCTGTTTGCAATTCCTTAAGAACATTTTTTTTTCATTTTGTATACAATATGCTTTATTCCTGTATGAGTCCACCAAAAAATAAAAAATGTAAACCCCATGTGCCGTTCATTAAGAACAGCTCTTCTCTAATGGGGGTGAGTTTTCAGTGAATGGTTCTAGAATACTTATTTGTTGGACCCTCTTAGACCACTGGCATGCATTTGTCTCATGCTTCACTGGATTTAGGAAGGAGCCTGTAAGAGGTGGACAAGCATGCCTCAGGGCAATGCCCATCGGCCAGTCAAAGTGTCATTCTGTGACTTGGGTTTAGAGGTCACCGTGAGCTAAGGAGAGTAGCCACCAGGTCGAAATCTCTGTGGCCAAAATTATAATCCAGTCACAAAGAGATTTCCCTGGGAAATGGAAAATCCAAGTAGGATGCTGGCAACAAGAGGAAGAAAGTCCAGCATGAGTGAAATCCAGGCAGTTCTGTTTTCACTGCTGTCTCCATCACGCGCTTGTCTCCGGAAGCGAGAGGGAGCTGACCGGCCAGAGTCCCTAAGGTGCAATCGGAACACAAGAGACTGAACTTACCTCCTGGGAAGGGCTGGGAATATTCGAGTCCTGCCCGGCACCCTGAATTGAAACAAAGCACATGTCGGAAATCAAGATCAATGCAGGGAACAGCCCTGCATAAAACAGTATCCCCAACCCCACAGACCTTCTGTCAGGGAAAGCCCGTCACAGGGCTTGTGGATTGATTCTACTCCTGGGAACCAGGAAGAAGTGTGTTTTTAAAAAAAGAGTAGCTGTTTGCTCTTAGAAAATTCCCCAGCAAGTTCAAGACATTCCGATGGGAAGCACAACGAGGAACTGACCATTCCTCTCAATTTTAGGGTGGCACCTGGAAGAATCTTCAAACCTTATGCTCTGCCATCAAAATCCCACCCACTCCCATTTACCTGGTGGACATTGAGCCAGCATGAAGAAAAGGACAAAGACAAAGTACAACACCTTCCGGCGCGGGGCCATGACCGAGGAAGACTCTTCAGAACGAGGGCGCAGGGACTCTTCGAGGGGACAAGAGGCTCGCTTATATCTGAAAGCAACGTGGTCTGCTCCTGGTCAGTGAAGTGAATCAACAAAGAAAGCACACTTACATGCTCCATTTCCCAAGTTCAAGGGCGGTCATGATGGATAATAGCCCTCGGCCTCCCTCAAGCCTTACATCGGGGGGACCTGCCTGGGGGAGTGGGAAGACCATGGCCACGTGCCATGGTGCCCTACTCTCCAGGAAGGAGGAGCATGCCCCTCCTCTACCGAATGAGAGCCCGCTGCTCTTCCTCCAGCCTCTCCGGGCTGCTGTTCGACTCGTCTGTGACAACGAGGCAAACATGGCTGGAACATCTGGAGCACAGAGAGGGAGGCCTGGTGAGAGCTCGGCAAGGTGGACTGTTCCTGTCCTGGCTTTCTGTTGTCTGTACCTGTCCCACGGAGAGAGGAGGGAGAGCAACCGAGGTGGCCTGAGTCCCTGAGCCTGTAACAACATCATATACAGCCACCACATCCTTCGAGTTCACTAAGGACGTGGGTGTCAGAAGTGGTAGTCACGTCGCTGCCCCCCCAAATCAGTCCCATCCCGTTGCCCATGCCTGTGCAGTGCTCTGTCCTTCGTTTCTGGAATAAAAAACAGGATGATTTACAAATGTAGACTAGGGCGTCAGACATATCAACTTTTTAATTATATGACCTTGAACAAGCCACTTGATTTTTTTGAACCTCGCTTCCCTCACCCTTAAAATGAGGATGTAATAATGATACACCCTTCCTAGGATATTGGGGAGAATTACCTGCGATCATGTGAAGAGCTTATCAGAGTGCCAGGCTGTTGGGACGAGGACTCCATTCACAGTTCTCTCTACCCAGTACGGAGCCCAACTTCTCTGTAAACTCCTTTGCAGGTCCACTAATTCCTCAGGAACGTTTCCCGGCCAAGAGAACTCCACAGAGCCGATCGTTGGGTTTGTTTCTGTGCTTTTCCAAAGGTTCAGCCTCAGGAACACAAGCTGATCTGTGTGCACTGCGGGTAGAGCGGAGCCTAATGCCTTTCTGCATGCAGGTGTTTGCAACAACCTGGAGCCGGGCTGTTTGGTGGGCTTATGATGAGTGTGGTCACACAGCCCTTTCCCCACCTCGGAATTTACTGCTCTGTACTCACTGCGCAGAAATTCTCGAGTTTACCTTTGATGATCTGCTTTGTGATGGAGGCTGATGGGACCAGGAGCACACCGGGCCCTTGGAGCTTGGCTGCCCTGTGTTCCTGTGGTCCTTCCATCCTCACCTTCCTGGGAGGGCTCCCACCCTGTTTCTGGGCCCACCTGGCCTCCTCCTTTCTCCTCCCTCCCAGGAACGGCTGCCACCACTATCTACCCCGGCTGGGAGCTGGGTCTCAGAGCACAGTGGAGCCTTGATCCGCCCCTCCCTGAGCTGACAGGGCCAGAGTGGCTGTGAGCTTCTCCCCACCCCCAGTTAGTACTCCTGCCTCCCCGCACACAGGCTGGGCTATCCTTGAGGGCTGCCCAGTCACCATAGCACTTCCTTCGGGAGGGTCAGGTGGCTCTCTGTGAGAGCTCTGACTCTCTGCATTGTGACCCCAATGCTTGTGCCACACCCCTCCCCACCCCCCCACGCACACACAATTCTAACACTGCAATCCTGACTCCCGTGGGGATGGTGTTAGGAGGTAGGGCCTTTGGAAGGCAGTAGGTGCTACTCCCTCATGAATGGGATTCATGTCACGGCCTGATAAGAGAGACCCCAGAGAGATTCCTGTCTCCTTGGGTCACAGGAGGACAGAGGGAGAAGTTGCCACCTAAAACCTGGAAGACTGGCCCCCCCAATCTTGCACCCACAGGCCCCAGAACTGTAAGACATGAGTGTTCAGTGTTCGTAAGCCACTGGTGTCTGGTGTTTTGTTACAGCAGCCGGAACAGACTGAGACGGTGGTCGCCCTGGTTTAGAAGGGAAGCCACGGGAAACTCTACCACGAAGAGGCATGTCCGTCACCTGGGGAGCCCTCACTGGTGCCAGACGTCCAATGCTGAACTGTCTTCCGGGTGCAGCCCTCACTTGCTGGCAGACACCCACTTTGTGGCAGCAGAGATTGGTGAGCTAATGAGGTAATAAGTGAAATAACTGAAGCCATGGGTTACTGAGACTGTCTGGGGATTTGTCTTTTCTTGTAGATTTGAATCATTTTAGTGAGCTTTGGAAGGGAATAGAGAAAACTTGTATTTTCAGTCTATCATTCTTAACTGGATTATTCAAAATTTATCATCAACGTGCACAAAAAATGCTTAACAAAAATGTCCTGGCAACCGAGGCTGAGGATAGATAGGATATTCCATAATAGGCTTTTCAAAGGAAAATTTTCAGTTTGGAATGGTTTTAGATTTACTGAGGAGTTGCAGAGAGTGCTGAGCTCTCATGTCCCCTCCCCCACCCACCCCTAACGTAACATCCATGTTAATCATTATTAATGTTAATAATTATGGTATCTGTTCTTATGTAAGATTTTGAAGGATACTTAGATTTATATACATACTTGACGATTAAAATACTATATATACATACACACACATACACATGAAATCTCAGTCAAGCATCCACTAAGCTCACAACTATGCAGGGAGCCGTTTGAGAATTACCTCAGATGACGTACATGGCATTTAAAGTGGGCGGCATCTGGGTAGAGTCACCTTTGTGAAAATAAATGGTGACAAGCATGCTCAGTGAAGCAATTGCCAAGTGGGCGCAGCTCATAAACGCTGCAGCTGGCACAGAGGCCCCCCTGAGCCCGGGCACCCCCTGCACCAACGCCAGGCAGCATCACTGCACACGGGAGCACACTGTGGCCACAAAGGTGCATCGGTAGGGTCAGAAATCCCAACCCCCGGGTTCCAGCTCTCACCTTCCCGCTGACTCCCATGTGTACGCTCGCTCATCAGTGCTCACCCTACTCTATCCTCCCTCCATCCCCACTTTTCCCTTGGGAACTTTCCAGAATAAAAAAAAAAACAACCTGCTGAGCTGCTGACTGACACCCACTGAGTCTGTGGGTTCTATGCAGCAGAGCGCAGAGATGCCTCGGATATGCCTCAGCGATCAAGTTAGTGCTGCTCTGGAAAGACGTATAAATGTGGGTGTTCGTTTCATCGTCTCCTGGACGCAGAGCTGACCCGAAACCGACGTGCCGTTTTCTCATCTCTCAAGACCCTGCAAGTCATGAGGACGTTCCTCTTCCTCTTTGCTGTTTTCTTCCTTCTGGCCCCAGGTAACAGGAGTGCCTTTGCAGGAGGTTATCAGAGGCTGTGGCCCAGGGAGGGGCTCTGCCGCAGGGAGGACACGGCAAAGATCAGTTCTGGAATATGATGGCCCTGCGGGGGGCCCCTTGCTACAGGGGGTGACTGTCCCCTCCTGCCTCTCTCGTAAGTCCTTTGCATTTCCCGTGGTTATCCACAAGGGGCTGTCACAGGCGTCCAGAAATGCAGGGATGCCAAGAAAGTTGCCTTCTGGTCCCCAGTATCACGTTCACCAACCAAAAGAAAAATTTGTAAAAAAAAAGATTAAAAGTGAGGGTAACCATCAATGAATCTTTTAAAAAAAAATAGTTGTGATAAGGGTGAAGGCAGATAAGAGAGACAGGGCCAGGAAGAGATGGAAGACGGAAGGAATGGAACTTAGAGCACTGGGCTCACCCGGGCCACGGAGGTAGGTGAGAGAGTACAGCCAGCTACCATTCCTCGGCCACATGCTGGAGAGCTGGACAGCTGACAGGAACTTCACGCCGTTCTCCAGTGCCCGTGCCTTCGAGGGAAACTCTGCCCTGCCTCTAATTCAGTGACATTCAGAGAAACTCTTTTGGTTTAGAAGGACCACCAGCATCTGTTTTGCAGACACAGAACCTGAGCCTCAGAAGGGCTGAGCAGTTGCTCAAAGTTCTGCAGAGACAAAGGAGTGGCCAGCATTTGAGCCCAGCTCTGGCCGCAGTGAGAGGACGTATCCGTCCCAATCAGAACTCCTGCCCTTCTCCCTGCTCCTGGGAACCTCTGATGGCTGTTGTTTGGTCCTCCCCCAAACTGAAGTCTAAGACGAGACTCAGGCCAGGTTCCAGAGAGCAGAGGAAAGGGCTTTGCAGAATTCACAGTGAGTCCAAATTCACTTCGATGATGGCGAGGTTTCCCGGGCTCAGAGCCTCCGCGCCCGCTGTGCGCACCTCTGTGTGAGTGGGTCTGCAGTGAGCCTGTGGTGGTGGTGGGGTGACCCGGGGATCGCAGCAAGTGCCCATTCCACTGGCTGGAGGCACATTGGAAACTGACCAAGGCATCGTTCTCACATCACTCACGCTTAGCATCTAAGTAGTCACCACAGTAAAGACTGCACGATATAAAGCTGCCTGATGTAAGTAACTGAAAACTTACCTACGGTGTGACTGTGGTGGACACATCTGCACAAACAGCTTTCTTACCTTCTAGGTAGGCGTCTGCGATCCCCCACTGGGAGCCTGGGGGGCACAGATGCTCTTTCTCCTTCCTGAGCCCTTCTCTTCTGGGGCTGTCCCTGTGAACTGAACCGAAGACAAAGGAAGTGTCCAACTGAGGCCCAGAACCTCTAGCCTGGGACGGCCTCACAATTAGGAGGGCGGGGGCAGGGAGTGCGTCGCTCATGGTTTCCAACACTGGGGTGTTGGTCCTTACGGACGTATGTGCTTATGAGAGATGCGATCCGTGCACAGGCTGAGACCAGCCTGTCAGGGTTAGCGAATGTCGATGCTGCATGTGGACCTTAACTGCGGTCTGTGCCCATCTGACCCTTTGGTTGCAAATACCCACACTATGCCACTCAAAACTGTGGATTCTGATGTGTCTGTCCTGGACTTGAGGTGGCCGCTACGGGGAAAGCCCTCCGGCCAGCCCCGGTGCTCTGGGCAGACTGGCACAGGAGGAGGCATGAAGGACCCCACCACGCTCTGCTCCCAGCTCTGGGGCGCAGCTGACAGAAGCGGAGGAGAAATCAGACTGGCCCTTTCTTAGCGGTCTCTTTCCTTCTACCCGCCTCAGTAAAGTTTTTTTCTTCTATCTATCATATTTATTCTTCTTCGCCCCCATCTGGGGCTGTCCCCTAGTCTCAGGCTGTGCTCTCCCCTCACCAAGGAGCACTTTGAGGGTGTTGGGAAAGTTACTGACTCAGAAGGTGTTTATAGGAACAAATTGATAATGAATTACCCCCCTGACAGATTTTGATAAAAGAACACTAGCGTCTGTTTCCCCAAGCCCCCAGAACCCTGGGAGGCAAATCTGTTCTTCCTGAACCAAAAAATCAGGGAGAAATCTTCCCCCTGCCATCTCACGGGCTGGCAGGGGAAGGCACTGTGCCAGCTCGTAAAGAATCTTCACGAACTCGCTGCCTGGCTGCACCTGGTAATGAGGCTTACCTGACATGAGAATTAATCCCAGTGGCTCCTTCCCTTGTGTAGCCAGGAATTCATTTTTTGATGAGAAGTGCTACAAGCTTAAAGGGAGATGCGTGCATTCTTGTCAGAAAAATGAAGAAATAGTTGCTCTCTGCCAGAAGGCTCTGAGATGCTGCCTCACACTCCAGCCATGTTTGAGGAGATGATGATCCCCGAGGAATGGGCTTCCCGGAGAGCCCGAAGGCCGGCGGCACCTGCTTTTCTCCCTGGCCTCTTCCCTTCCCTGAGACACTTCAATAAAAATGAACGACTGGCTTCTACCAGTTTGTCAAGTGCTTTACTGAGACGGGACACACGAGTGACTAGCCTTGGTCGTCCCTCCCTCCTGGGTTATTTTTCTGAGTTTGCTTTTTGTTTTGTTTTGTTTCTTTTTTGGTAAGGGAATGGTCCCAAAGCCATCTGATATTTCTTTGAAAAGGGGACTCCAGCCCTGACCAGTGTGGCTCAGATGGTCAAAGTGAAAGGTCGTGGGGTCAGTTCCTGGTCAGGGCATGTGCCTGGGTTTGGGTTCAGTCCCCGGTCGGGGCGTGTGAGAGGCAACTGATCGATGTTCCTCTCTCGCATCGATGTTTCTCTCCCTCTCTGTCACCCTACCTTCCCCTCTCTCTAAAAATAAATACATAAATAACTATTTTATTTTTTTTAAAAAAGGGGTACTCTAGGAGTCCATAAATAAACAAATCTCTGGAACAAACCTCTAGCTTGCTCCCAGGCAGTCAGCCCCAAGCAACCCATTGAGATAGATCTATAGGTAGGTATAGATATAGAGATATATAGATAGAAATATATAGGTATATGGGTGGGTAGAGAAATGAGCATCTATTAGGATGGACAGTTATACTAATAATGAATAGACAGATAAATAATCTACTTATCAAAACTCTCGTGTGTCACACACCTGTCTAAATTGACACGTTGACTCCATGCCTTTAATTGGAGACGTTTAAATACTGCCTATGCAGTTGTTCTGTAGCCGTAAGTCTGGATTCAAATTTGCTGACAGGCAGAGGGGTCAAAACTATCTAGCTTCAGTCACCTGGTTCCCGGTCCAAAATAAAACACTTATTTATTTATTTTTTGCTCCCCGCCTGATCCTTCCAGACTTAGGAAACTATTATTTCTTCTTATTTGTATGTCAATATAATTATTTGCGTAAGTTCAGTAAGACTATGTTCTCCTTGTAACAAGACACAATTGGGAATGTAGATTCTATAACCAGCGCTGTGACTGCAATGTCCCATTGGAGAATTATGCGCATAGAATCCAGTTTAGGGAGCTCAGCTGACTTTATGGAGCTGAGGTATATGCAGCTCTGGTGGAAACACCAGCCTGGCCCCTGGCTTACCGGCTCCCCAGCATTACAGGTGAGCCACTTGCTGGCAGGTCCAGGAACCCAAGGAAGTTCGGGGGACCTCAAGTCACTCCCCACCAAAAAACCCTGCAGCCAACGTCTCGCCTCTCGTCCTCGGACACAACTACTCACACTGACTGACTTTGTCATTTTAGTGAGAGGGAACCTTGACGTGAACAAGATATGTGGCTATGGGACCGCTCGCTGCAGGAAGAGTTGTAAAAGAGCAGAGTTCAGGATTGGAATATGTCCCAACACCTACCTGTGCTGTCTGAAAGCATGGCGCCCCCTCGCTGAAGCCCATGCGACACCCAAACCCACCAGCGCCGGGTCCCCAGCCCTGCCCACAGCTGGACCCTGAGCCTCCTCTGTTTGAGGCCTGACGGCCTGACCGCCCAGGTGCAGTTCCCGAGCCGGGGCAGCAGGGGGCAGCAGACCACAGGCTCTCGGTGGTCTAGGCCTCACCGGGTTGTCTTTCTCGGTGGTAAGGGAGGCTAGCACTGCAGCTGCACTGTGAGCTTCGACACTTTCAAAGCATAACTGAAAAGCGATCTCATCAGCCACAAGCCTAAGCGAACATCTATTTTTTTTTTTTGGCCTGAATTATACCAATTGATCCTGAATTATACCAATGATTATACCATTAGTTTTCTGATATAGAAGTTCTGCTTAGCAGTTATGTGTGTCTTTTGTTCACTAAAATGGAAAATAAATCAATATTAAATGCCATTCGTTTGGTGTTCACTATAATTCAAAACATCGGCTTTCCGGGAGGGAAGAAAATGCTAAGATGAGAAGCGTGCAAACTCAGGGGTTGAACCTCGTGGCTGTCTGCGAGGCTCACGCCCAGCAGGTGGCAGCAGAGAGCAGCACAGGCTGTGCTGGGCGGGAGGGCTAGAAACTTTGACCCCGCTTTCTGGCCCAAACTGTATTTCGGGATAACCAAACGGTTTGTGACAACAAGCTTCTCTGCACGGGAGTAGCCTTGCTAATAAATGATGCGAGACTAACAGAACGAGAATATCACTATTTGGCAGACGACTCGGGAACTCCCGAGCTGGCCGCTGCAGTGATCAAGAAAGCCGCCTGGTATCACTTGTCCCCCGATCCTGCACAGAGCCTCCTATGAGCTGTTAGGGTGCCCTGTGCCCCTTTGGCCAAATACACGGGCACAGACCGACTTCTCGGAGCCTTCTGCTCCCAGCTTCATCCCTTAACAAGCTCCGTCTCCCAAATTATTTCTAAGAACACTCAAGATGCCCTCGCACTCTCTCGGAAAATGCTTCGGAATCTATAACTCAGAGGAAAGGACTCTGTAAAATAGGAGCACAGTACCATTTCCACGCCCGGCACAAACTCATACTGCTTTCTTGGTGTAACTTAATAGCCATTGAGCGTTCAAAGGGCCCTGTTTTCGTAAGTGCTCTGGTCAGCCGGTGTCTGAGAATTAAGATCCTAAAAAGATCCAGGAACGGCGTTTGGTCGTTTGTCTCCAAGGCTTCTTATTCGGATGGCGTCGTCTAACTGCCAATGCGCCTGTTCCCCGCTGCGCCCGAGATCGAGCGCGCGTGGGAGTCGGTCTCTGGATCTCAGCATGGCACATACAGCCCCGAGGCCGAGACACTCCAAACGCGGGAGACAGAACTCGCCACAGGCTGAAGTTCAAAAAGGAACGCCAATAATCCTTCGAAACTAGCCTAATGAAAACCACCAGGAGGAAGACTTGCGTTTGGACATTATTTCACTTGATAATTTAGACGTTTTGCATGATTTGGAGTTGAGAGAGAGCAGCTCTGCGCCCAGGCCCTCACTGGAAAAGGGGGCGCAGGGGTCCCCCAAGTGCGCATCACACCCCGGGAAGGTGAGTGTGGGACGAGGCAGAAGCGGGGCAGAGCACCGTCGCAGGCCACACCGCCTCCGCCGTTTTACTCTCCCCCATCTCCCTGGCTCAAAGGAACGAGGATCTCACACTCTGAGAGCTTCGGAAAGAAAAACAGTGCAATTTATCAGCTGCATGGACAAAATAAATTTTTTTAAAAGAGACAGAAGCAAGGATGAAAATATTCTCGAATGGGTTCTGCTACCCTGTCCAACAGAGTAGATGCGGCTGCAGCGGGTGGATTGTTCCATCGTTTTTCAAGGACACGCGTGGTGGGTGGGCTAGGCCAGGGCTCCGAGGGCTGTTCTGTGAGGGCAGATGGAACACCCGCCACCTTTCTAACGACTTCTGCTCCCACCTTTGCCGACCAAAGAGCCGAACCAGCTTCTCACCCGGTGTTCTCTTCATACAACTCGGGGGGGCTTGTTTTATCTTAAGGTCTAGACAGTGAACATCAGACATAATTATTTTTGCCTCAATTTCTTCATCTAGTTAGATCGAGTGATTTTAATGAATTAGAACAATCTTTAGCTGCATGATGGTTATAAAATACTGCTACATTTTGACTGTCAATTCATCATTATTAATATCTGAATATTATACTGGGCTTTCTTTTTTTTCTTTTTCTAGGGAAAACCAACGTCTGTAAGAATAAGCTGTCTATATAGTCTAAAATTTGCATCTTTTATCAAAGACCCCAGTTGCACACTGAAATAAATGTAGACACACTCGGAATAATAAATAGCTGCTGACCAGGGTATAAAAGGACAGAGAGTGCGTGGAATGAGGGAATAAGAGAAATCTCCATTTGAACCGAGGTAACAGCAGCTTCCCATGGCCCTGCTTGACCATCTACCTTCTCCAGTGTCCAGTGGCCGGAACCTTGGAGACTAACACCCCTTGCCCAGGTCAGCTGCCTCCAGCTCTGTGTCCTCTCTGAGTGAGAAAATTTCCTAGTACCCAAAGAAGAAAGGATATGAACGGTGCTAACACTGTGCTCCCTGGCATGGTCTCAAGACCTAGATCAGTGACCACTGAGGACCATGCTGCGACCCCTGTGTGCCTCCCCTTCACTGTCACTCCCCGGATGGCCACGTCCCTGCTGCGCTTGCTGCCTCTGTCCATCCACGTTCGCCTGTCTCCGGTAGAGGCTCAGTATGTTCATTTATACAAAGACATTTTCTCTGGACCAAAAGTGAGGCACAAGGGAGGAATACTCCCCTTTCCAAGTCACTGGTGCTGTGTCAGGCGTTACATGATTGCAGTGCTCTTGACCAGAGCCTACGGCCCTCTGGTTGAGCCCAGGACAGGTTGCCTGCGGGGGGTGTGCCCAGGATGATGCAAAAAACGAAACCTCATGCCAGCCTGCAAGAAGACAGAGAAAGAGAAGGGAGGAAGAGACTTTTGCTCAGTTATCACTGAAAAAAGAAAACCCTTGGCCCTGGCTGGTGTGGTTCAGTGGATTGAGCGCCAGCCTGAGAACCAAAGAATCGCTGGTTCAGTTTCCAGTCAGGGCACATGCCTGGGTCCCCAGGGTCCCCAGTAGGGGGCACGCAAGAGGCAACCATACATTGATGTGTCTATCCCCCTCTTTCTCCCTCCCTTCCCCTCCCTAAAAATAAATTTAAAAAAGAAAGAAAGAAAGAAAACCCTGTCTAAATGTCAGAACTATTTAAAGCAGAATTGAACTGAACCCAAAGGCATCAATGGTCAGGCGTCTCGGGAATAAAAGGGAGGTGGGGGGATATGAAGAAGACTCAGATAATTAAAATTGAAAGAGCGGGGAGTAAAAGCGGCGTCTGAGTCATGGAAGGACCAAAAAACGGGGAGAGGCTCGGGGGAGAGAGAGCAGGAGTGAAAATTTGGAAGGGCTTTGGAAGAACCTATATAACTCCTGGAGATGGCAGTTTTGAAAATCGGCTCATACTGGAAATGTTTTATGTTTTCCTGCACAATTTTTTTACACTAAGATAAATATATTCAGAAGACAGGATACAACTAATGTAACAGCATTATTTATGTCACCATTTTAAGAAATTGTGATTGGTGATTTTATGTTAATGACATTGATTTTGCCTCTTTTTCCCGTCTTTCTGCTACTCTTCCCTTTCCCTGTTCTTCCTTATTCACCAAACCCACCTGAGGCATCGAGGCATAATATTTACATCCTGAGGAAAATGGTTTAATGCGTGTTCCATGAGTAGTGGGAAAATAATGTGTCCCTTGTGATGGGACATTATTTTGAAACACAGTCCTTCCCCTGCCCCAGGCCACTCCCCCCACTCAGCAATAAAGGGCTCCAGGCTGCCTGCCCACTCACTGGGACCTTCCTGGCTTGCTGTCCCCTCAGCCACATGAAGCGACTCCTCCTGCTCTGCACCCTGATTGTGGCCCTGCTGTTTCCAGGTAGATCGGAACAGGGGCTGGGCTCTCTCTGCACTGGTCACTTTGGGGACAGGCGCCCAGGCTGGAGAGTAGGATGCTGAGCCTCCGGAACACATTTTCTGGTGGGGATTTCAGGCAGGAGGCCCCTGGCTGCGCATCCCAGTGACACTGAATATGCTGATGGCACCAGCTTCGGGGAGAGAGGGCTCTGACCCTGACTTCACTGTCTTATCCCTATAACATTCCCCCTACTGAGGACAGGCTGGACCAGGGAGAACCTTGCATTTCAGGGGTCTCAGTGGCTATGTTGGTGACGCCCCAGGGAAAGCTCAGCTCCGTGCCCGTGAGGTGCTCCGGCTCCACAGGGCCCTTTCCTGGTGTCACTGTGCTTGCTCACTCTCTCTCCTTTAAACACACACACACACACACACACACACTTGTTCCCGCTTCCAGCCCACTCCACCCACCGTCCACTTCCTCTTGTTTCAGCCAATTTACCGAGGTGTAACTGTAAGACAAAGAACTGCACACACTGAGTGTGTACAATCTGATGAGTTTGGGCACATGCAAACACTGCGGTGCCATCATGCAGCCAAGGGAATAGACCTGCCCAACACCCTCCAGCTTCCTGTGGTCCCGTCCTGTGTTCTGTTTGTTTTTTCTTTTTATCTTTGGTGATACCTGGTGCCATGAGGACTTCCCCCTTAACCAGTTGTGACGCTCACGACGCCGTACTAACTGCAGGCGCTGTGCTGTACAGCGGGTCCAGGAACTGCGCGCCTCGCGCGACTGACACTTGGTGGCCACAGAGCCGCAGCTCCCAGCCCACGCACCCGGGCCCCGGAACCTGCCCCTGGGGGGCAAGCGCGCAGCCTCTGGGGCCGCTGACCAGGGCGTGCTGGAAGCTCTTCGCTGTGTGCTCCCTCTTATACAGGGTTGTCCCAGGCCGGGTATGCGAACCATGCTGGCGTCGCGGGGCCCAGCGCGCCCACGGAAGAGGCCCACGGACGAGGAGCAAATGAGTCTCCAGTGTTGCGCCAGCAAGTAAAGCGCCAGTACTCAACACGCACCCCCCCTTACCGCGGTAAGTGAGCGCGCCTGTGACAAGGCCGTCCACACGCGACACGTGGGAGCACGGGCAGGGCGGGGCTGAAACTACGGGCAGGCTGCATCGCATGAAGACACTGCGTGGGTCCCTCAGGCCACCCTGCCCATCAGAAGGGGTGTCTTAAAGCCACCGAAGGTCTCATGAAGCCCGGGGTGGGGGGGCGGGGGGGTTCCAGGAGTCTGAGAGGCGAAAATACTGAGACCACTTCTCTGACCTCACCCAAACCCGAGTGCCAGAGGACATCAGGTCTAGTAAGACATCTGTCTTCCCCGCGGCCTTGGGGTCCGTTCCCTGCTCAGGACTTTCGCTGCCTCGGTGCTGAGGACCCGGTGAACAGCGAGCACTCGGGCAATGCATCCTGGGCTGGGCAATGGCAAAGGACAAACAGCCCACAGCTAAGACTCCATAAGGACATCGAGAGGATAGAATTTCCAAGGTGCCCTTAATCCCAAATTCATTCCTGCCCCTGACACAGGAATAATGAGGCTGGAAAGCTCGGTGGCTAGAGGAGAAAATTTTCTCTTTTCATTGCTTTTTCTCTGACTCAGGAAAAGAGTTCCATTATTTCCTGTATTGGCATAATAACCTCCATCTATGTCTGGAAACATGCATTCTGCAGAAATTTAGTTAAAGAAAAAAAGCAAGCCCTGGCTGATGTAGCTCAGTGGATTGAGTGCTGGCCTGTGAACCAAAGGGCCACAGGTTTGATTCCCAGTCAGGGCACATGCCTGGGTTGCAGGCCAGGTCCCCAGTAGGAGGCGTGCAAGAGGCAACCACACATTGATGTTTCTCACCCTGTCTTTCTCCCTCCCTTCCCCTTTATAAAAATAAATAAACAAAATCTTTAAAAAACATAAAAATAAAAAACAACTAAGAAAAACATTCTTAAAATACTTAATCAGCCATTAAAGTCTGTATTGATCCAGCATCAAGTCATCTTACCCCCATTTACCATTTTCTTTTTTTAATGGATTTTATTGATTATGCTATTACAGTTGTCCCATCCCCCCCCTTATTCCCCTCCACCCTGCATATGCCCTCCCACCCACATTCCCCACCTTAGTTCATGTCCATGGGTTGTACATATAAGTTATTTGGCTTCTACATTTTCTATACTATTCTTAACCTCCCCCTGTCTATTTTCTACCTACCATTTATGCTTCTTATTCTCTGTACCTTTTCCCCCTCTCTCCCCCTCCCACTCCCCCGCTGATAACCCTCCAGGTGATCTCCATTTCTGTGATTCTGTTACTGTTCTAGTTGTTTACTTAGTTCGTGTTTGTTTGGTTTTTTGGGGGTTTTTTTTAGGTTCAGTTGTTGATAGTTGTGAGTTTGTTGTCATTTTACTGTTCATCTTTTTTATCATCTTCTTTTTCTTAGATAAGTCCCTTTAACATTTCGTATAATAAGGGCTTGGTGATGATGAACTCCTTAAACTTGACCTTATCTGGGAAGCACTTTATCTGCCCTTCCATTCTAAATGATAGCTTTGCTGGGTAGAGGAATCTTGGATGTAGATCCTTGCCTTTCATGACTTGGAATACTTCTTTCCAGCCCCTTCTTGCCTATAAGTTTTCTTTTGAGAAATCAGCTGAGAGTCTTATGGGAACTCCTATGTAAGTAACTGTCTCCTTTACTCTTGCTACTCTTAAGATTCTCTCCTTATCTTTAATCTTGGGTAATGTCATTATGATGTGCCTTGGTGTGTGCCTCCTTGGGTCCAACTTCTATGGGACTCTCTGAGCTTCTCGAACTTCCTGGAAGCCTATTTCCTTGGCCAGATTGGGGAAGTTCTCCTTAATTATTTTTTCAAGGAAGTTTTCAATTTCTTGCTCTTCTTCTTCTCCTTCTGTCACCCCAATTGTTCAGATGTTGGAACATTTAAAGTTGTCCCAGAGGTTTCTGAGCCTCTCCTCATTTTTTTGAATTCTTGTTTCTTCATTCTGTTCTGGTTCAATGTTTATTTCTTCCTTCTGGTCCAAATTGTTGATTTGAGTCCCGCTTTCCTTCCCATCACCGTTGGTTCCCTGTACATTTTCCTTTATTTCACTTAGCACAGCCTTCACTGTTTCCTCTATTTTGCGACCATACTCAACCAATTCTGTGAGCATCCTGATGACCAGTGTTTTGAACTGTGCATCTGATAGGTTGGCTATCTCTTCATCACTTAGTTGCATTTTTCTGGAGCTTTGATCTCTTCTTCCATTTGGGCCATTTTTTGTGTGTGTTGACACACCTTGCTACGTAGTAAGGGATGGAGCCTTAGGTATTCGCCAGGGCAGGGTAACCCACATCATTGTGTTGTGGTGCTGTATGTGGGGGAGGGGTCCAAGAGGGAACAGTGCTGCTTGCTCCACTCTGGCTGGCTTTCAGCCACTTCCCCCACTATCCACAAGCAAATTGGGCCCTTCTGGTGCTGATTCCAGGATGAGTGTGGTTTTGTGTACCTTGTAAGACCCAGTGGGTCTCTCCAGCGAACTCTCCTGTGAGGCTGGGAGTTCCTCCCACCACTGCAACACCCACAGGTGTTTTCAGTCAGAGGTTTGAGGCTTCATTTCCCCATGCTGTAACCCTGGGTTGTGCAGTCTGTCTCACTCACACTTCTTCCTCCCAGTTTATCCACATGCAAATGTGGGACTGTCTGCTCCACCAGCCGTCACCTCACCACCCAGTCCTCCAGCCACCACCTTGTCACAAAGTCCTCTCCACCCAGCTTCCAGTCTCCGCCCCTCCTACCAGTCTGGATGAATGTTTCTTCTTTAACTCCTTGATTGTCGGACTTCCATACAGTTCAATTTTCTGTCAGTTCTGGTCGTTTTTTGTTTTTAAATTTCTTGTTGTCCTTCTTTTGGTTGTGTGAGGAGGCACAGTGTATCCACCTATCCCTCCATCTTGGCTGGTGGTCCCTCACTACTTTTTGTCATTTCCGTGGTACCCAAGCCATGTTGTGACTCCTGTGAAATAATGTGCTCCCTCGTTTCTTTGCACAGTATCCATGTAAATTTAAAATTCTCCGTGACCTTGTCTGGTTATTCTTTATGTTCCCATATCACTTTGTTCAGACTCTACAATGGACTTATAATATGGAATTTACATATTTGTTTACATGTCTGTTTCCCCACGAGATTCGGAGTTCCCCATCTGGAGAACATCCCTCAACTCTATCACAGGATGTTAAAATGTCCTAGACAATTTTGCCTTGAAGGAATGAGGAAGTGAATTCATTACTATATGAGTAGAAATCTGTGTGTACTCCTCCCCATATTTGTTCTATTCATGCTTTTTCTCTTTCTATGCTATCCCCCTTTCTTTCTAAAAATTATGAACTTTCTGTATGTAATAGTGTGTTTGGGAAGTTGCTAAAATAGAATTTTCAACTGAGATTCAAAATAGTATAGTGAGTGGAGAGGCAGACCATTCTGTATTAAAAAGGTGACCAAATACCAGTGAGAAAAGGCCTAAATCATCACTCTGTCTAGAGCATTAGAGAAGAGTGGAAACAGAGGCAGGGTTTTGGAAAGGTCTGTTGGTGGGCTGAGCAGGAAGCATGCAGGGCCCTGCTCCCACCACAAGCTGTGTAGACAGCCCTCTGCAGAGCCACTTGGAGAGCTTAGATGTGTGTCTCCTGCTGTCTGGGGCTCCCGTGGACTGGCTTCTTCCCTGCCCCCAAAACCCAGCAGGGGGCAGTTGCCCAGGTGAGCTCTCCAAATGGCAGATGGGAAGGAGAGGTCGCTGCTGCTTCGAAATGGGCCTGCATCCCAAAGCTAATGGTGGCTCTTTCTCTATAAAGAACCTGTACCCGATTTCAAAGTCGTCAACTGCCGGAAAAGCGAAGGCCGCTGTCAAGAGTATTGTAACTACATGGAAACACAGGTAGGCTACTGCTTTAAGAAGAAGGAAGCTTGCTGCCTGACTCCGGCCTGAGGCTGCTGACTGGGGAGCCGAGCCTCCATCCCCCCACTTCTCCCCCGGGCCCAGCACCCAGCCAAGTGCAGGTGTTGGGGGGAAGGACCCGAGCAGACAGGAGCTGACATTGTCATCTGTGCCAGGAATTCTCAACATTTTATTGTAGCCACAAAAAAAAAAAAAAGACAAAAATGGGTTACACATAGTCTTACTCACACACTCTTAGAAAAAATAACTGGGCTCAAGGTGTACAAAAGCCTTCAAAATCACACACTCTCTGCTGGTGATGTAGAGGTAATAAAGTTTCATAGGAAAGCATTCAAGTATTTCATTCTTTTATGTTAAAAATGTGTTTCAATGTCTACCTTTGTTGTAGGCACTGACTTTATAATGAATTGAGAACATGAATACGTGGGGGGGGGGGCATTAAATAAACAAAAACAATGAACTGCTACATATTCTAGTATGTGGATATATCCAAGGCACTATGTGGAGAAGATAAATATAAGGGAAGTAAGAAAGGATTCTTGGAGATACTTGAGCAGGATTTTAGAAGACAATTAGGAGTTCGTGAAGTGGGAGAAAGAGGCAGACGTTTCCAGACAAAGGGTAGTGTTTATGGAAATGCATGGAGACGTGAAGATTGACTAGCAACGGAAATTCAAAACAGAGGACTAATTCCAAGTATCCTATGAGGCCAGTGTGGGAATATTGTGTGAAATTGTCCCAAAAAATATTATGCTAAACACCTTGGACTATTAAACAAGAGAAGGTTGTCCATTGCTCCAAGCCAGTGACATCCACAGAGTTTCGATTTTAGAATATTTATCCTGACGAAAGCCCGGAAAGGTCTGAGACTAGAAGCAGGAGCACCAGGTGAGAGAAGGGGGAAATGGGTGGGGCCCAAGGACACCCATTCGGTGACAAAGTGGAGATAAGGACTTTGGAGAGGGAACAGGGGGGAATAACTGAAGAGACCCAGGTTGCAGGTTTTGTAACGGAGAAGAGGGAAAGACCTGTGCTACTCACGGCCGTACAGAGGACAAGCGGAGCTGGAGGGGCCCGGAGAAGACTAGACCAGCTCTGGATGCCTTGAAGCTGAAGGCCTGAGACACGCACCCATGGATTCCAGCAGAGAGGAGGAGACAAGACATTAAAAAGTTAAAGTCATTCACCTATAGGTGGAAACTGGAATCTTGAAAAAGTCTTATGATTTAGCTATCCCCCAGGGACAGGTTTCTGGGGACAGAGGGACCGTGGTGAAGAACACTAAGGTGTCAGTGAGGCCCAGAAAACGAGGAGATGCTGGGTGAGAAGAGGAAGGGGCTCTGAAAGGTGAGGAGGAGGAAGCTTGGTGGGATGGGGGACACCCTGGGACAGGAAGTGGGGCTGAGACCGCACAGGAGGACACTGGAGGAAAGTGGAGAACGCCGTCTGTCCCCACATCTCTTCAGCCACGTCTACCCGAGACGGGGCTTCAGAGAGCTCTGGGCCTAGGTCAAGTCCATCAGCTGTACAGCCTTGGCACCACGCTTGAGGATGGCGGTGTCTCCTTCTAGGTGACGGGAACAAAAACTTGCTAAAGGAGGTTTTCTGCTTCTCGTGTGTGTGTGTGTGTGTGTGTGTGCGCGCGCGTGCGCGCGCGCATGTTGAAATAGTGATGAAGTGTAAGACCCAAGTTGGGGGATAGTGTGTCTGTGAGGGGAAGTTTTGAAAGAAAGCAGGAAGTTAAGGTGACAGAGAAAACCAGAGCCCTCCCCACAAATACATCACCCTTCTCCTTCAGTCCCACTAATGGTAGCCTCATTATCCTCCACTCATTCATTCATTCCCGCATTTGTTCGTCCACTCCTTCATCCCACAATCAGCCAGCAAGCACACACAGGCTCCAGGTAATGTTCTAGAGACAGGAGTTCCAGTAGTGAACCGAACCCCTCATCCTTGGGCAGCACACACTCCAACTGGGGAGACAGATGGTAAGCAAGATGTGTAAGTACAATGTATGATATATTAGACAGTGATCAATGATACGGAAATGCTGTTGGTCAGGGAATACAAACTGTCAGCAGAGGGCTGCGTTTGGAGGCAGGTCTCACCGAGACGGGACATGTTGAGTCAAGACTTGAAGGAGGTAAGGGGTGGCCCTCCGTGGTCTGTGTCTGGTGGGCAGTGGCATTCCAGGGAGAGGAAAGGACACATGAAGGAGCAGCGAGAGGCGGCCAGTGTGCCTCAGCAACAGAGACCCAGGGCAGGCAGAGGGGAAGGGAGGTCAGGACATTCTATACCAGATTTAAGTTGTATCAAGAAAATTGTACATTGAACAGAAGAAGGAACTCCTGGGCGTTAGGATGATAAAGTAGAAAACAGCTTACCCCTGGAGATTTTGGAACCTACTTTGGGATTCATGAGAAACAGGGGGAAATGGGGTTTTTTTCCTACCATTCCATGGTAATTTTGGCAGCTCTGCTTGGACGAGCCCCGTGGGCTGTGCGGGTCAGGTCTGGGCCAGCGACTCCATTAGTTACACCGTGCTGTTCTTGGCCCAGAAGTGCATGGCCGCGGGCTTTGTGGACACCTGCCGTACCCCTGGTGGGAGGGGACCGCTGGGGCAGCAGGTGGCTTCAGGTCATTGCACAGTCGGTCACCGCTCTCCCAATGGCGTCTCTTTCTGCCCTCCAGGCCACCAGCCTCCCACGGTGTGCTGCCCTCCCACTGCCCCCCGGTGCCTCCAGGGGCTTTGATCCCTCGGCCTCATCCACCCCCCAGAGCCTCCCTGTCATCAGAAAGTCTGTTTCCTTCTCAGTGCCCAGGACCTGCTGGGGCAGGGCGGGTGGGCAGGCTCCTATGACTTTAACAATGACCACATCTGACCTTGTTGTCCTATGTACACAGGTGTGGTCACTCCTGCAGACCTGGCTCGCTCAGAGATGGCTCACCTGTCCCTCTTGGGTCATAGGATCAACCTTACTGGACCCAAGGGTCCCTTAGTAATAAGAACACAAGTGAAAATTTATCTGTCCAAATGAAGACAGACTGAGGTTATTAGCACACCGTCTGTCTCTTTCTTGGTAGACCAGGAAAATCCCCAGAGTCAGACAGTAGCCTGAGGACATCAGGGGTGGGGAAGCCAAGCTCAGCCACAGGTGAGGCCAAGTCTGAGACGTCCAGGTATGAGTGGGCAACACTGTGAGGAGTTACGGTGAGCCCGGAAAGGGAGGAAGACCGCGGCACTAACAAGACAAGAATCTGGGGTCGCCGCAGCCTTCTCCCTGGCTTGGCCGAGGCGCTGGCGAGTCCCTGTGAGACGCACGGGAGCCATAAACAGAGGATCATCAGAAGTAATGAGCTGAGTTAGGACAGTGGGAAGAAAGGCCCAACGCGGTTTCCAAGGCTGCAGGAAAGGAGGCTGGTTATGCTGATTAGTCAGTTTGGTGTTTATTTGAAGATACAGGAATGAAAACAAAAGAAAGACCCATGAGAAACAACCCATGTGGATTCTCTAAGAGGAAGTCAGTGGGAAAATCATTCCAAAGGGAGATCGTGGTGAGAATCCTTAGCCAAGGAAAAGAACGGCTTCGCCCAGGCAAAGTCAGGCGGTGGAGACCAGGTTCACTCTGCCACTTGGTCTAAACCCAAGGGCTGTGGTGCGTAATTGAAGGGGCCGGGACCACTTGAAATAGACCGTGGCGAGGTGGTAACGCTGCCGTGACGGTGAAGAGCCGGTCTGGAGCGAGGAAGTGTAAGTGTGGAGGGGAGGATGACTTTGAGAGGGAAAAGGTGAACTAAGCCACCTGCTGCGTGCTTTTCACCAGCAGGTGTGACTTCAGAAAGCAGCACACCGGCAAAGCCACAGAGCTTGGTGTTGAAGGGCACAGTCACACTTTCTGTCCTCGGGACAAACAGTGACCTTTGCAACAAGGATACATAAAAAAATGCTTTGAATACGCCACCGTGAAAGAGAGAAAATAGCACCTGGCATTCCTTCTCTCAGACAAAAGGCAATCCGTCTAGCATAGAAAAAAGTAAGCTTTATGATATTTCTAATGATGGCATATGGATGAAATATTTTCTGAGTCCTTGCACATTTCAGAGTGAATTTCTCTTTTACCCATGGAAGATAATCAGCCATGAAACTAAATCCTTGCAACATAATTTTCCTCTTACAAACTCAAAGATGTGGTTGCCCCTCTGGCATTGGATGGAGGGTGAGAAATACAGAATGCAACAATGCTTTTGTTTTCTTATAAAACAACCGTTGTAGTCTTCTTTCTTCTTTTTGTTTATAGCTCAGATATGTCTCCAAGGCATATTTAACTGCAATTCTCATTTTATTGGTTTTATCTGAAAATTAGTAAGCCTTATGAATTGGCTCGTTCTGCTAATTTTCTAACTCATAAATGATTTTAAAATTGCATTTCCCATCATTTTTTTAAAGATTTAATTGTCGTGTGATAAGAACTCTGACGGTATCTGTCCTGGGAACTGTTTTCAGTGTGCACCAGGACTGCGGACTGCGGGTCCGACCCTGCCTGGCCGAGCTCCAGGGGGCCCCCACCGCCCCTCCCTCCAGCCCCCGGTGACCACCACACAGCATCCTATCTTCTCAGCACATGGTCTGTTTGCGTCCCAGGAACTCCTCGGCCTCCGGGTAGACTGTCCTCCTTCTGGCTTTCACCTTCTCAGGCCCCACATCCGTGAGGAGCTCTCAAGTCTGCGTCTCCCTCCTCCTTCGTCGGGATGTCAGCTCGAGTTCGGCCCTGACCTTACCAGTGCAGCTTCCAGAGCATCGACCTCTCCTTGCTACCAGAAACATTTTCTTTCTCTTCCAACTTGTTTTGTTTTTTTATCTTAGCCTGCTGTGGGTTTATTTCACCTTGTTTTGTCCTTATGGTATGCTTGCTTCTAACTAGCAGGTGCTGTTTTTTTAAATATATGAGACAGAATGGTGTTCTGATTCCTGCAGGGTCTGTTTCACAGCTCAGCTCCTTTGCTCAGTCTTCTCCATGACACATCCTTATCTTTAGTTTTTAGTATTTCCTCGTGCACTCCAATATTGACTGAGGTCTGTCTCTGCTGGAGAACACGGGTTCGTTTTGCGGCTGTGAGTGAGCACCTATTGTCGACAAGCACTGTCCTGGCAGCTAGAGATACCGTAAAGAACCAAGCACCCCTGGCTGGTGTAGCTCAGTGGATTGAGCGTGGACTGAAAACCAAAGGGTTGCTGGTTCAATTCCCAGTCAAGGCACATGCCTGGATTGTATGCCAGATCCCCAGTGGAGGCCATGTGAGAGGCAACCACACACTGATGTTTCTCTCCCTCTCTTTCTCCTTCCCTTCCCCTCTCTCTAAAAATAAATAAATAATCCAGCTGGTGTAGCTCAGTGGATTGAGCATGGGCTGGGAACCAAAAGGTCCCGGTTTGATTCCCAGTTGGGGCACATGCCTGGGTTGCAGGCCAGGTCCCCAGTGGGGGCCATGTGAGAGGCAACCATACATTGCTCTTTCTCCCTCTCTTCTCCTCTCTCTAAAAATAAATAAATAAAATCTTTTAAAAAATAAAATAAAATAAATAAATAAAAATAAATAAATAAAAGTTAAAAAGAAAAGAACCAAGTACACGCAATCCCTGTCTGCGTGGAGCTTACATTCTAGTGGGATAAATAAATGAGTGGAAGGGGTGAACGGCTTTGCACACTGATTCTTGGAGACCCGCAGAACCTTAACTCAGAACGGCCGGTGTGTGGGAGCCCAGCCCAGTTCTGTCTCCAGCCACTCATTCACCAAAATGGTCAGCCTGAAAGCGGGAATGAAAACCCGAGAACACA
>PVJI01010341.1:0-60877 GCA_004026765.1 Micronycteris hirsuta | reverse complement strand
TGCTTGAACAAATGAGGAGAGATCTGCAGGGAACCAACAGGGATAAGAAGGAAACTGGGACTCAAATCAACAGAGTGGACCAGCAGAAAGAAAAAAACATCCAACCAGAAAAGAATGAAGAAACAAGAATTCAAAAAACGGAGGAGGGGCTCAGAAACCTCCAGGACATCTGTAAACGGCCCAACATACGGATCATAGGGCTGCCAGAAGGAGAAGAAGAATTCCAAGGAATTGAAAACTTATTTGAACACATAATGATGGAGAATTTCCCGAAGCTGGTGAAGGAAATAGACTTCCAGGAAGTCCAGGAAGCTCAGAGAGTCCCATAGAAGTTGGACCCAAAGAGGAACACACCAAGACACATCATAATAATCTTACATTACCCAAGATCAAAAACAAGGAAAGGATCCTAGAAGCAGCAAGAGAAAAGGAGACAGTTACCTACAAAGGAATTCCCATAAGACCGTCAGCTGATTTCTCAAAAGAGACCTTACAGACAAGAAGGGGCTGGAGAGAAGTATTCCAGGTCATGAAAGGCAAGGACCTACATCCAAGAATACTCTACCCAGCAAAGTTTTCATTTAGAATGGAAGGGCAGATACAGTGCTTCTCAGATAAAGTCAAGTTCAAGAAGTTCATCACCACCCAGCCTTTATTGTATGAAATGTTAAAGGGAGTTATATAAGGTATGGAGGAATATCACAGGGGAGTGGTAGGGGGAGAGGGTGGGAATGGGGCACAGAACAAGTAGCATAAATGGGAGGCAGACAACAGACAGGGGGAGGTTATAGGAAGTGCAGAAGCAGAAGGACTTATGTGTATGACTTATGGACAAAACTAAAGGGTGGGGAAAGGGGGGGTAAGGGGGTGGGGGGCAAGAAGGGGGGGAAGAGTGTGACAACTGTACAGCATAATCAATAAAATATAGTTTAAAAAAATGGTCATACTACCTAAAGCAATTTTTAGATGCAACACAATCCCTATTAAAGTACCAATGTCATATTTCACACATATAAAACAAACACTTCAAAGATTTATACAGAACCATAAACCACCCCGAATAGCTGCAACAATTTTGAGAAAGAAGGACAAAGTAGGAGGGATCACAATACCTGGTACCAAACTGTATTACAAAGCCACTGTAATCAAACAGTCTGGTATTGGCATAAGAACAGATACATAGACCAACGGAACAGAATAGAGAGCCCAGAAATAAACCCAAGTCTCTATGGTCAATTAATATTCAACAAAGAGAGAAGCATAAAATGGAGTAAACATAGTCTCTTCAGCAAATGGTGTTGGGAGATCTGGACAGCTACATGCAAAAAAATGAAACGCCATCACCAACTTACACCATACACAAAAATAAATTCAAGGTGGATAAAAGACTTAAATGTAAGTCGTGACACCATAAAAGTCCTACAGGAGAACATAAGCAGGAAAATCTCAGATACTCCATGCAGCAATATTTTTACCAATATATCCCCTAGAGCAAGAGACACAAAGGAAAGAATAAATAAATGGGATCTCATCAAAATAAAAAGCTTTTGCGTGGCTAAAGAAAACAGCATTAAAATGAAAAGAGAACCAACTGTATGGAAAAACATATTTGCCAGTGGACATGATACCTCGGACAAAGGTTTGATCTCCAAAATATATTAAAAACTCAACAAAACTCGGAAAAGACAAACAAGCCAATTAAAAAAATGGGCAAAGGACCTAAATAGACACTTCTCCAAGGAAGACATACAGAGGGCCCAGAGACATATGAAAAGATGCTCAGCATCACTAGCCATCAGAGAGATGCAAATTAAAACCACAATGACATACCACTTCACACCACTGAGAATGGACATCCATAAATGAAGCAACAAGTGTTAGAGAGGTTGTAGAGAAAAGGGTACCCTAGTGTACTGTTGGCAGGAATGCAGACTGGTGCAGCCACTGTGGAAAACAGTATGGAATTTCTTCAGAAAACTAAAAATGGAACTGTCTTTTTTTTTTTTTTAAGATTTTATTTATTTATTTTTAGAGGGGAAGGGAGGGAGACAGAGAGGGAGAGAAACAGCAATGTATGGTTGCCTCTCACATGGCCCTCACTGGGGACTCAGCCTGCAACCCAGGCATGTGCCCTGACTGGGAATCGAACCGGGACCCTCTGGTTCCCAGCCCGCGCTCAATCCACTGAGCTACACCAGCCAAGGCTGTCTTTTGACCCAGCAATACCACTGGTGGGATTATACCTTAAGAACCCTGAAACACCAATCCAAAAGAACCTATGCACCCCAATGTTCATAGCAGCACAATTTACAATAGCCAAGTGCTAGAAGTAACCTAAGTGTCCATCAGTAAATGAACAGATGAAAAAACAACGGTATATTTACACAATGGAATACTACATAGCAGAAATAAAGAAGGAGATCCTATGCTTCATGAGAGCATGGATAGAACTGGGGAGCATTATGCTAAGTGAAATAGGCCAGATGGTGAAAGAGAAATACCATATGATCTCACCCATAAGGGGAACCTAATCAAGAGAAGAAACAAGGAAGCAAAATATAACCAGAGACGTTGAAATAAGGAACAAACTGATAATAACCAGAGAGAACAGGGGAGAGGGATAACAGGGGATAAATTGCAGGAGGACCTTCAAGGAACATGTATAAAGGACACACTGATAAAGCCAAAGGGGGTAGGTTGGAGGGTGGGAGGCAAGGTTGAGAGGGCAGGGGGGATGTGGTGGTGTGAAAATGGAGACAACTGTACTTGAACAACAACAAATAAATATATAAATAAATAAATAATTTTTAAAAAGAAATGAACAGAGAATCATAAAGATAATTAGAAAACAATTAATAAAATGGCAATATCTACATACCTATTAACAATTACTTTAAATGTAAATGGATGAACTACTCCAATCAAAAGAGAATGGATAAAGATATGGTTCATATATGATGGAATATTACTCAGCCATAAAAAAGGAAACTTTAACCATTTACAACTACATGAGTGGACCTAGAGGGTATTATGGTAAGTGAAATAATTAGAGAAAGACAAAGATCTTAGGATTTCACTTACATGCAGAATCTAAAGAACAAGTGAACACACGAAAGAGAAACTCATAGATAAAGAGAACAAATGAATGGTTGCCAGAAAGGAGGAGGGTTGAGGGGATGGATGAAAAAGGTGAAGGGATTAAGAAGTACAAATTGACATTACAAAATAGTCAAGGGGATGTATAGGGAATGGCAATATCTATTGCCATTATGCTTATAGCCATCCTGTGCTTAAAGCATAGGGAATATAGTCAACAATATTGTAATAACTATGTAGTATGCCAGGTGGATACTAGACTTATCGGGGGGATTACTTCATTAAGTTATATAAATGTGTAACCACTATGCTGTACAACTGAAAATAATATAAAATAATATTGTGTCAATTGTAATTAAAAAATAAAGGCAGTAAGATGTGGAACCTGGTCTCTAAAGGGCTTATAACATAGTAAGGGGACTGGGATACAGAGAGCATATATCCAAATGCCCAGTGAAATGTGATGAGGGCTATGGTAAAAACACAAAAACCCAATCCTAATAGAGGAACAGACATTTTCAGAATCATAATCTAAGTAGGTCACTAAATTCATACAAAGCTACTTTTAATGCGTGAATCCTTTGTGTGGTTGTCCAGAATTTTCTTGGTTATACTGGAAAAAGTCATGTGCTTAGGAGGCAATCCGTGGTTCTAGTTTTTAGAACACTTCTTCCAAATTTTTAGCTGAAATCTGCCCTGTGATAGGCAGAATCATGGCTTCCCAAAGATGTCCATGTCCTAATCCCCAGAATCTGAGAGCCTGTTACCCTACATGGCAAAAGGGACTTTATAGATATTAAGTAGGACATGTAGCCCCAGGCAGTTACAAAGACCCCTGGGATGCAGAGCTCATTCCTTCACAAGCACTGGACTTGCCATCAGAGCCCTGGTTCTGCTCCTTTGATAGGCTACCATCTGTGCACAAGACATTTCATCTATGGAATATTCAGCTGTAAAATGGAAACAATAACAGCTACCTTATAAGTTCCCACCTCCTCCATGCAGTTTCCCCAGTAACCCCACCCCATCTCCCAATCAAAATGATCTCACCCTCTCGATTCTGGTTTCTCTAAGCACTTTTGTTTCCCTGGTACTTAAATGTCTTTATTGTGAAAAATTTTAAACTTATATAAATGTGGAAGAGATATGATAAACCCTCATTCCCCCAACTATCAACTCAGGGCCAAACTGGTTTGGTGTAAATTTCCTCCTGTTTCCATTGTGCCACATATTTCTATAACTTTTAACCTTTTTGGTTCTCCCACAGGTAATAACTTCTCTGAGGTTAGCTCATGTCTTGTTCCTCTCTAAATACTCACTGTACCTGACAAAGTGTCCCATGTATGATAGGCATTCTGAATGCTTAAATTAAATTAAATGCATGAAACTTGCCTGATACTTGATAAAACAATGACAAAATAATTATTTTATTGAATCTCTATGCATTGGTTCCACTAATGTGTGGTATTTTTTCCGAACTTTAAGATGTAGCAGGAATTTGACTTCCTTTTGCTAAATCTTATAGCTCTTGTTTAATAATAATCTTTATATTGGATGTTTACAGTCACTGTATAAATCATAATAAAACAAGCTCTTTGGAAGGGTAAATAATAAAAGTGAAACTGAGGGCTTCACTGTTGAGTTCTACCAAACATTCCCAGAAAACTTAATACCTATCCTTGTTAAATTATTCCCAAAAATTTAAGAGGAGGGAATGCTTTCATTTTACAAGCTGAGCATACCCCCCTCAAAAAAAAAAAAACCACAAAAAGAAAAAAAACCATAAAATTATAGGTCAATATCCCTGATGAACACTGATGCAAAAATCCTCAACAAAGTATTGGCAAATGGGGTCCTGCAATACATTAAAAAAGATCATCTGAACAGAACCAGAGGCATGGGTATAGACTGATGGCAGTCAGAGGGGAGTGGGGTGGGAGGGCTGGATAAAATGAGATGAAGGGATTAACTAAAGAACACAGATGCATAGCCCATAGACACCGACAACAGTGTTGTGATGGCTAGAGGGAGGAGGGGACAGGGGCTGGGTGGATGTGGGCAAAGGGGGGTGAAATGGGGACATCTGTAATAGCATCAACAATAAAAATAAAGTTAAGCCCTGGCTGGTGTAGCTCACTGGATTGAGCAGGGACTGGGAACCAAAGGGTCACGGGTTCGATTCCCAGTCAGGGCACATGCCTAGGTTGAGGGCCAGGTCCCCAATAAGGGCCATGTGAGAGGCAACCATACATTGCTGTTTCTCTCCCTCTCTTTCTCCCTCCCTTCCCCTCTCTCTAAAAATAAATAAAATCTTAAAAAAAAATAAAGTTAAAAGTATTGTAAAAACATAAAAAAGGTCATACACTATAATCAAATGGGGTTTATTCCAGGCATGCAAGGTTGGTACAATATCCAAAATCATTAAACACGATACACACATAAACAAAATGAAGATAAAAACAACATGATCATCTCAATAGATGCAGAAAAGCATTTGATAAAATTCAACATCCATTTATGATTAAAAACTCTCAACAAAGTGGGTATAGAGAGAACATACCTCAACATAATAAAGGCTATACATAACAAGGTTACAGCTAACATCATACACAACAGCAAAAAGCAGAAAGCTTTTCCTTCAAGATCAGGAACAAGACAAAGGTGCCCATTCTAGCTACTTTTATTTAACATAGTATTCAAAGTCCTAGCCAGAGCAATTAGGCAGGAAAAAGAAAGAAAAGGCATCCCAATTGGAAACAAAGAAGTAAAACAGTCACTATTAGTGGATGACATAATTTTATATATTCTATAAAAAACTGTTACAACTAATACATGAATTTAGTAGAGCTGCAAACAATGGTATTTATTACAGAAATAGAACACATAATTAAAAAATTTGTGCAGAATTACAAAAGACCCCAAATAACCAAAGCAATCTTGAGAGAAAAAGAACAAGGCTGGAGGCATCACATTCCCTGATGTCAGATTGTATTATAAAGCTATAGTAATCAAAATAGCATGGTACTAGGTAAAAACAGACATACAGACCAATGGAACACAATGGAGAACCCAGAAATAAACCCATGCCTATATGTTCAATTAATTTATGACAAAAGAGGCAATGATCTACAATGGAGAAAGGATATCTTCAATAAATGGTGTTCAGAAAACTGAACAGCCACATCCAAAAAAAGGAAACCACCTTACACCATAAAAATGGTATAAAGACCTGAATGTAAGACCTGAAACCATGAAACTCCTAGAAGAAAAAGAGGTCATAAGCTCCATGACATTAATCTTACAGATGTTTTTATGACTCTAACACCAAAGGCAAGGACAACAAAACCAAAAATAAACAAATGGTCTATACTGAACTAAGCTTATGCACAGTGAAGAAAACCATCAACAAAATGAAAAGGCAACCGATGGGAGAAGATATTTGCAAATCATGTGATAAGGGTTAATATCTAAAATATATATAAAGAACTAATACAATTCAACAGCAAAAGGCAACCAGTTTGATTTATAAATGGGCAGACTCTGAATAAACATTTTTCCAAAAGACATACAGATGGCCAGCAGGCACATGAAAGATTCTCAACATCACTAATCATCAGGGTAATGCAAATCAAAATCAAAATGAGATATCAATTCATATGTGTTAGGATGGCTATTACCAAAAAGAAAAGAAACAACAAATGTTGGTGAAGATGTGAAGAACCCTTGTGCACTGTTGGTAGGAAAGTAAATTAGTGTAGACATTATGGACAACAGCATGAAAATTCCTTAAAGAATTAAAAATAGAAATACCATATAATCTATCTCTGGGTATTTATCCAAAGAAAGCAAAAATGCTAATTCAAAAAAATATATTCACCCTATGTTCATTATAGCTTTATTTATAATAGCCAAAATATGAAAACAACCTAAGTGCCCATCAGTAGATGAGTGAATAAAGAAATGTGGTTGATGTGCAGCACGCGCGCACACACACACACACACACTGGAATCCTATTCAACTATTAAAAAAAAATTCACCCATTCTTGATAACATGTATGGACCTTGACGCTATTATGCTAAGTAAAATAAGCAGACAGAAAAAGACAACCTATTACTGCACTTATGTGTGGAATCTAAAAAATAAGAATAAACAAAACAAAACCAATCTCAGAGATACAGAGAACAAAGTATTAGTAGTTGTCAGAAAGGAAGAGGTTAGGATGTGGGTGAAATGGGCCAAGGGAATCAAGAGGTACAAACTTCCAGTTATAAAATAAGTCAGTCATGGGGATGTAATGTACAGCATGGTGACTGTAGTCAATAATGCTGTACTGCAAATTTGAAAGTTACTAAGAAAGTAAACCATAAAATTTTACAACACAAGAAAAATGTGTAAGTTTGTATGATGACAGGTAATAAATGGACTTAGAATGCTGATCACTTTGCAATACATATAAATGTCATATCATTGCTATACACCTGAAATTAATATAATGTATGTCAATTATACTTCAATAAAAAAGTGAAACTGAGAATATTACAATCCATAAATTTCTCAGGAAATCAAATACAAAAAGAAGTACAATACAAAATTAACATATTTACATATTATCTTTCCAGTTTCAAACAACAAAATATCTATGGAACTTGCTCAAAATCAGATTTAAAATTACTTAACAAACTTCTTCTAGTGATAGGCAAGTCTGTATTGTTTTTGCACATATAGACCCTACCCTTAAAGAGGATATGGTGGCGAAGAGCAGAGAATCTAGAGCCCGGAAGCTGTGTGGCCTGGGTCGAAATTACTAAGTCCTTCAGGGCCTCAGTTTCCTCAATATTTACCCTGTGAGGCTGTTAAGAAGATTAAATAAATTAAAATTTATAAAGTACTTAGAAGTATTCCTGGCATAAAATAGCTATTAAAATTGGAGACATGTGTCCACAGGAAATACAACATCTAGCTTCCATATGGGATTTTAAAATATTATTTAGGAATGTAACAGATCTTATAAAAATTATATTAAAAAATAATGCTCTCACTTAACTAATCCTATTATTCAGCATATTGTGATTGTATATATACATATATATTTCACTAGAACTTAAAATATCAATCACAATCACACATATACCCTAAAGAAGTAAGAAGCGTCTGCCTGGCTCTTCAACTTTAATTATTCTCTGTTTTATTCCATTTCATAACTTTAAACAAGTCAAAACTATTTTTTAAGAAAGAATTTTTGTCCTCAACTTTATATGAAATGTTTTATACTTTGTTTACATGAGTTAACTTAGCATGACCTGAATCAATTCAGTTAACAACTGGCTTACTGATTTACATATTTTTCAGACCATAAGGCGCACCTAGGTTTTAGAGGAGGAAAACAGGAAAAAAAGTTTTGAAGCAAAAAAATGTGGTAAAATATTTAATAACATAAATAACACTGAGACTATAATTCAGCTACATTTGGACTATAAGATGCACCCCCATTTCCCTCCCAAATCTGGGGGGAAAAAGTGTGTCTAATAGTCCGAAAAATACGGTATTTTTTACTCTACTATGTAATCATTTAACTGAACTGAAATCTTTCATCAGAAGGAAGCTCAAGTTCCTTCCTGGATAAAACAAATATAATTCTCCTGGACTTGAAATATGCATTCTTTGGTCAAAATTAACTAAAGAATGATTGAAGACATGAAACAACATTTAAAAGTCAAAAGCAATACAAATAAGTTTCTTCAAGGACTAAAGTATTGATTACTGTATTGATTACTGCATAGTTTATTATTTTTAGAATCTATTTATGGGTAAGATAGTGGTGACAATGGTGGGAAAAGACATTCATTCAGCAGACAAGATGGATAAATAATGGACCTGTGGCTAACAAGTAAGGCTCTCTTCCTGTTTGTAGAAAAGAGCAAATGTGAACTGGTCCCCAGTCTCATGGCTACCCATTAGGTAGGCCACAGGTACCACTATGACAACCAATGCTTTCTACCAGGAAAGAAGGATGTAGGAAGAGTACAGCCAAAACCAAAACCAATCCTGCTTATTTTCTTCCTATGATATATAGAGAAGGTGTTGTGAAGTCAGGTTCCCAACTGACCCCCAAACCAAGTTCTTACTTGGAAACGACTTGCATAATATTAGCTTAAAAATCTCCTTGATTTAGCCTGGCTGGTGTAGCTCAGTGGACTGAGTGCGGGCTGGGAACCAGAGGGTCCCGGTTCGATTCCCAGTTGGGGCACATGCCTGGGTTGCGGGCCAGGTCCCAGATGTGGGCCATGTGAGAGGCAACCATACATTGCTCTATCTCCCTCCCTTCTCCTCTCTCTGAAAATAAATAAATAAAATCTTTAAAAAAAAAAAATTCTCCTTGATTTAATCTAACCATTCCTTATTCAAGTCCCCCAAATGAGGCTTTAAAACTATTTTAGTAAATACTTATAAATTCCTTCAGATCCAGTGTGTAGAATTGCGTGGTCATTCTTGGCACAGAAAAAGTGGTAATTCTTGGCACAGGTTTTTTCATCACATCCCACGGTAGCTCCTCTTTTACCACAAAATGTGCATTTCTATAAAAGAATAAATTTTACTGAGTAAGCACCTGTTTTTTATAATCCTTCCTAAAATTTAAAGTTAAACATGTCATTAAATGTTATTTTTAAGTCAGGGGCCCTAACATCCTCAGGTACATTACTTACATTTGGTCGCTTAGCAAACTAGAATGTTTGCACAGACTATGTATTTTGTAATAATCTGATTAAAAGCAGAAAACCCTTTTTGTTTAAAAAAAAAATAATCTCTTTCTCTCTTTTAAAAAGAGATTTTCAGCCCTGGCTGGTGTAGCTCAGTGGATTGAGCGCGGGCTGGGAACCAGGCGGTCCCGGTTTGATTCCCAGTCAGGGCACATGCCTGGGTTGCGGACCAGGTCCCCAGTGAGGGCCTTGTGAGAGGCAACCATACATTGCTCTTTCTCCCTCCCTTCTCTTCTCTCCAAATAAAATCTTTAAAAAAAAGAAAATAAAAAGAGATTTTCAAAAGGCAGGGTTGGCAAAACTGTCCAGGTGTAGGCATGGGGGCCTGTTACAGACATTGAGTCTGTGGCTAGGGCAGCTCCTGGCCATGCCACTAAGAGTGGTATGATCTCCAGCCAAGCACTTCCTTTTAGAACCAGATTTTTATTTATTATTATTATTTTTTAAGATTTCATTTATTTATTTTTTGAGAGAGGCGAAGGGAGGGAGACAGAGAGGGAGAGAAACAGCAATGTATAGTTGCCTCTCACATGGCCCTCACAGGGGACCTGGCCCGCAACCCAGGCATGTGCCCTGACCAGGAATCAAACCGGGACCATCTGGTTCCTAGCCCGCGCTCAATCCACTGAGCTACACCAGTCAGGGCTTTAGAACCAGATTTTTAAACAATGCCTGTTTTACAGAATTATGGCTAAGAACAACATGAAATAAAGTGAAATCTTTCTGGAATCTATGTAGTAGGGCCCAAAATTTTAAATGAAAACAAAACTAAACTAAACTAAAACCCTGAGTAATAAGCTTTTACTTAGTTCAATTTATTTGCTCTCTTGCTTTATATATTAGTCTGTTGATCTGATATTTTACATATGGAGGTAGTAGAGAAATGGCTGGGAGGACAGTATGTGGCCACTGGAATCTAACCGGTTTAGGGGAATCTGAGCCATGACTAAGGCTGATTTACATCACACTCCGGCTGCATGAAGTAGGAGCACAAAGAAACCATCCTGCAAAACAGGAGACAGCTCACACAATATCCCAAGGTCAGCACAAGCAGCCATATAAATAAAGGAAATTCAAATATGAGTGAGAAATTAGATTACGCTAAAGATAGAATTTTAAATCAGGGCACAAAAAATGATCATTTAATTTTGGGGGCCATCTGGCCATATCTGCAGAAAAAAAAAGTTAGGTTCCTACCTCACAATATATTACCAAATAAACTCCACATGGATTAAAGCTAAAACTGTATTTAAAAAAAGCAAAACTTTAAAAATTTGAAAATAGTAGAGAAAGAAAAAAAAGTATGATATTGAGATAAGGAAGACTTTCTAAGCGAGGCAGGAAACCCAAAAGCCAGAAAGAAAAGACAGACAGATATGACTATACATTTAAAACATTTAAACTTCTATATTTATGGTGGCAGATACCATTAACATATAAAGGAAAAGATTGAAATAAAAATGTTTGCTGCATATTTGATAGAGGGTTAAGATTGGTAATCCATAGTAAAATGAGAAGTAGCAAATCAGAGAAGAAATACAATGACTAATAAATATTCATTCATTTAAAGACTATTGAGTAGCTGTGATGTGGCAGAGACTGTCCTAGGATGAGGAAACAAGAGCAACTAGCATTGTAGAAGCAGAAAGGAAGGCAATGGGAGAGTCTGGGATAAGATCTAAGAAGTAGTAAGGGCTGAGACATGTAGGACTTATGAGTCAGAGTAAGGAGTTAGGGTTTTATCCTCATGCGAGGGGCGCATAAAGTGAGCAATATTTTTTTAAGACATTATTCTGGCTGCTGTGTGGGGAATGGGCTGGAGTAAGAATGAGCAGGAGAGAAAGCAAGACAAGTATCAGTAGTGTTCACTAACCACCCAAAAGAGGGAGACCAGTGACTTCACTACAGCAGAGCAGTGATACAGAGAGAAAAGTGGAGGATGCAAGGTCTATAGAGTGGCACTGATGGGCTTGATGCTGGGCTGGGAGGTTGATGAGATGATGATGGACGAATGATGTGCTGTTTACTGAGGTGAGGAGTGAACAGGTTTGGATGGAGTGTATATATGTGTGTGTAGGGGATGGAACTATGTTCTTTTTTTGACCAGTTTAACAAGAGATGCTGTTAGATATCCATGTAGCTGAGTCAGGCTGGCCATCAGGGTTGGAGATATAACCACTGGCATAAGCACAGTATTAAAGCCACAAGAACTGGATGAGGTCATGTAGGAAGGCTGTTCACATTGAGGAAGGATCCCAGGGCAGAACACTGGGCACTTCAAACTTTAGAGGTTGAGCAGAGAAGGAAAAACAGCCAAAGTGCCTAGGAAACAGCAGCCAGAAAATAAGATACACTAACTAGCACATTGTGTCCAGGAGGTCAAAAGAATAAAGTGCTTCAAGATGTAGGGCACAGACAACTGTGTAATGAATACTGCTAAAAGGTCAACAAAGGACAGAGAAGTAACAACGTAATTTGCAAATTTTTTGTGTGTAAGAGACTTTTTTTTTAAGATGACATGATCTGTTGATCATGTTCATAAGGGTCTACTCCTTAAGAAGGGCAGGGGACTAGACCCAAAGTCCAAAAGGAGGGTTAGCTTTCAAAGGACAGAGGTCCAGGTGGGACAGAGGTAGGAGGTTGATGGTTTGGATAGTAGGAGTTCCTATCTAATAGCTGCCATTTTCTCAGTAAAAAACAGGCAAAGAAATGTACAAGAATGAACCCTAATGTAAACTATGGATTGTGAGTGTTTATAATCTGTCAATGTAGGTTCATTACTATGTAACACATGTACCCTCTGGTGGGAGATGTTGATGGTGGGGAAGGCTGTACATGTGTGAGGGGCATGGGAAATCTCTGAACCTTCCCCTCAATTTTTCTGTGAACCTGAAACTGCTCTAAAAAATAAAATCTATTAAAAATCATGTATAATTATTAACTTGGGAATGGGAAGTTGATGTGGGGAGAGGTTTTAAAGAGAGATGAGAATATGAAAGAGTAAATGTGGAGAGTGAAGTACTGAGGGTCTGTTTGTGGTCTGTAGCCATGAATCTAGTAAGATTAGCCAACATATTTGTGGGTTTTCTCCAGTTCCCAGCTACTCAAGTGTAGGTACTACTAAGCATATGCAGACAAGCAGGCAACAGACAGATGCATTTCACTGGGATTGGGGCTTTGCTAGGAGAGTAAGGAAGTGGGGGGTAGGGAGAGGGAGTCCAGGGTGTTTGGAAGAGAGTGACTGCAATGAGGGATCATGGTTATGATGTGGGACCTCTTACTGTAAAGGAATCATTGAAGAACTGCTGGAGCTGGGTGAGGTGAGAGGATAAGAGAAGCCTAAAAAAAAAATAATGTTTAATCTCTCCAGTGACCAGGGAAATGCTAGATAAAATTTTCTTTCAGACTGACAAAAGTTAGTAAGTTTGGATATTCATTTTTGTCAAGGGTTGGGAGCAGCGCTCTTTCACCCACTATGTATAGAAGTATAAAATGGTACAACCTTCCTGGGGGTCAGTTTGTCAATGTGTTTTAAAGTTTTTAAAGAGCATTCTCTTTGACTCAGCCATTCCACTTCTTGGAATATGCTCTACAGTAACACTCAAACAAGTCACAAGGATATATGCACAAAGATGTTTACTGCAGCATTAGCTCTTACAGTGAGAAACCAGAATCAACTTACTGTCTAACAAGGGAATGGATTCATGCACACTGGGACATCCTATGGAATTCCATGAAGTCAATACAGATAATGGAGAGTCATATGCTTACAGTATTATAAATGTGCCATGTCATTCTTGCCTTCTACACTTTTGCACATCCTGTTCCCTCTCTCTGAATTCCCCCTTCCTCATCTTCATTTTCACCCAACTAGGAAGGATTCTTGAGCCCCAGCCACAGTGAGGCGCCCTGCTTGCTGAGCGCCCTGTGCTGATTCTTCTCAAAGCACGTCAAGCTGTGAAAAACTGTCCATATACATACTGACACCTTGCAAGGGCTAAATAAATGTTTCTCAGATCATTAACCTTATCATGGTGGTGGTAAGGGCTTTAGGTACTAACACTTGCTATGAAGGGCCTTTCACAGAGGAAATCTAATGCAATGGACCCAGCAGGGTAAGTATTCAGCAATCTTCCTTATCACTGGGAGCTGACCCCAGCTGCAAGGGTAGATCCTGATTAGTTATAGTCACCTCTAGCAATTGGTGCAGGAAGAAGTGTGTGGCCCAGTTAAATTCTCAGAAGGGCTCTTATTCCATGCTTGGGGATGAACTTTCTCTTTCCTTAGATAGGAAAAAGCAAGATGATTCAGTTGATGCCTGCAGCCATTCTATGAACACAAGGGGACTAGCTGATTTTGTGGATAGGAAGGCAAAGAGTGTGATAGGCCCTGGATGACATCATTGAGCCACTGAATCAACCAACCTTGAAGGCAGTTTCTCCTTTGGCTAAGTGAGAAAATAAGCATCCTTTTTGTTAAAGCGAGTTTGAGTTGGTATTCCTTCTACTTACAGCCAAAAGCTTTCTAACTCATACCTACTTTGCTGATGAAACATTTTGTCATTTATCTTAAAATATTAAATGTTCTGCCAATCTGAGTTTCCAATAAAGGTCCCACTTCCTTCAGCTCTCCAAGATATATCTCTATCCCTGGTTTATCAATCAAATAGACTTTCTTTTAAAGGCATCTCAAAGGTCTGTTCATCTTGTATGAATAATAAAATCACTTATACTTACCAACCTCCTTCCTCTACGGATTTCTTTCTTTACCGCTTCCACATCAAAACTTCTATCATTATTACATGGATCATGATCTTCACATTCCACAAGTGCTGAAGAATACAGCTACAGATTGGGAAAATGAAAAAGCCCAGAGTAATCACAGATTAATGGTGAAAGCTACAAGTCAAAAGTGGTACAAAAAGTACTCACCATGAGTGGAAGATTGTAGAATAGTGACCTATTCCCACTTTTGGGGGTATGTGAGCAGATCACAAGCCACACTGCTTTTCTTTGGAGGTGGCCCCAATCCCCAGTCTGTTTTCTATTCCAGAACCCCAACCCTCACTGGCTAACTGGACCAGGTTGGGACTCCGTTCCCAAGCTGAAACAATCAGGTTCCCTATCCTAGGAAAGTGGAAGAGGCTCCAAACTACGTGGTCCACATGGTCAGAGCAAGTCAGTCTGCAAAGAGAAGGAAACAAATACAAGCGCTAGAGAGCACATCCTGATGGCTTTCCAGTGCTTATTTCTTAGACCTGCCTGCATGCCTGCCTTCTGGAGCCATGAAAAGCCCCTGCAACCTTATCATATAGCCTCTTTTATTTCTTTATGTTACTGGAAACCAAAAGAATCTAATCTAAGTCAGAATTAAAGATGAACATTATACATATACTCAAATAACAAAAGGGCACAAAGAACAAAAATTTTGTGATACTGGCACATAAGCAAAGATTTCTTAGAAAAAGCAGAAACTATATAGAAAAGTTAATAAGTTCAACTTCCTCAAAACTAAAACTTTTTGCTCTTTTAAAGACATTGATGAGAAAACAAAAAGGCAAGTCAGAGACTGGAAGAAAATATTCACAAAATATTTATCTGACAAAAGACTTATATCAGGAATATAGGAAACACTCTTACAATTCATAATAAGACAAAAATAATTAAATTAAAAATGGGAAAAACATTTGAACAGACACTTCACAGAGTTACAAATGTTGAATAAGCACATGAAAAGAATCTCAATATCAATAACCCTCAGGCAAATTAAAACCACACTCAGATACCAACATATACTCACTAGACTGGCTAAAATGAAAAAGACTGAAAATACCAAGTGTCGACGATATGGAACAAATGAAACTCTTACATATTGTTGGTAGAAGTGTAATATGATGCAATCACTTTTAAAGTTAATCATACACTTACTTTATGACCCCACATTCCTCTTATAGGTCTTCATCTAAGAAAAATAAAAGTATAGGCCCACATACAAAGACTCATATACATGTTTACAGCAGATTTATCCTCATATCCTCAAACTGGAAATGACACATGTCTTTCAACAGGTAAATAGATAAACAAACTGAGATATAAACATACAATGGAATACTATGCAGAAATTTAAAAGTACAGATACATGCAATAAAAAATATGGAAGAATCTGTACTGAGCAAATACTGCACTGAGAAAAAATGCCATACACAAAGGAATACTTACTACGGGATTCTTTTCAAATGAGTATCAAGAAAAGACAAGACCAATTTATAGGGACTGGGGATAGGAAGAAAGTAAATGCAAGGAGGCATGAAGGAACTTTCTGCGGTAATGGAAGTGTTTTGTATCTTGGTGGTGGTGGTTATATTGGTAAATACATATCTTAAAACTCTCTGAACTGGCCCTGGCTGGGTGGTTCAGTTGCTTGGAGCTTTGTCCCATACATCAAAGGCAGGTTCATGTCAGGTCAGAGCACATACCTAGGTTGTGGGTTCAATGACCAGTTGGGGCGTGTACGGGAGGTGACCAGTCAATTTTCTCTCTTGCATCAATGTTGCTCTGTCTTTCTCTGTCCCTTCCTCTCTCTCTAAAATCAATAAACGTGTCCTTGAGTGAGGATTTTTAAAAAAAGCAAAGCGGCCTGAACTATATACTTAAAACAGATGTACTTTGTTTTATATAAATTATACCAATGAAGTTAACCAAAATTAATAGCAAATTAACATTAACAGTATATTAGAATAAAATATCATGATCAAAGTGTTAAATATCAGAATGGTTTAACAGCAGAAAATAAGCACATAACATATTACTAACAAATTAAAGAGAAAATTTGAGACATGAAAACCATATGGAACCCATGAATTAGATCCTTTGTTATAAAGAAGTTATTAGGACGATAAACCCTGAAGGGTTTGAGGATAGGTGGTAGTGATACATACTAATGTAATTTCCTGATTTTGATGGTTATACCATGATTATGTGAAAGAAAATATTTGATTATAGGAAATACACACTGAAGTATTTGAGAAAGGTATCCCAATTTAATTTCAAATGGTTCCAACAAAAAATTCTTTGTACTGTATGTGCAACTTTTCAAAATATTCAATATTCTAACTTTCAGCAAGGTAGAAATAAAAGGAAAAGTCCTTATTTTAATAAAGTGAAGTATTAAAAACATAAAGTATACACAAATTTATTTATTTTTAGACTTTTAAAAAAGATTTTATTTATTTATTTTTAGAGAGAGGGGAAGGGAAGGAGAAAGAGAGGTAGAAAAGCATCAATGTGTGGTTGCCTCTTACACACCCCCTACTGGAGGACTTGGCCTACAATCCAGGCATGTGCCCTGACTGAGAATGGAACCAGTGACCCTTTGGTTCGCAGGCCAGCACTCAATCCACTCACCCACACCAGCCAGGGCAAGCATATACAAATTTAAAACCTTAGAAGCATCCCATTAATATAAGAAACAAGACAAGGCTCCCTACTTTAAAAGCTTAAATAGGAGTTCCAACCAAGATGGAAGTGTAGGTAGAGACTCATTGCTTCCTCACACAACCAAAAGGAGGATAACAACCAACCTAAGAACAATAAACCACCAGAAGTGCCAGAAAATCAAACTGCGTGGAACTCTGACAATGAAGGAATTAAAGAAACATTCAACCAGACTGGTAGGAAGGAGCCAGGCAATCGGTCAGGCAGAGGAGACCCACAGCAAGGAGGCAGACCACATAGGCAGAGCTGACTGAGAGGTCCTGTGACAAGGCAGCAGACTGTGCAAGCAAAGCAGGGCTGGCAGAATGAGAAACTAAGACTCAAAGCTAGCCATAAAGGAGGCAAGGGTTGCCATGGTGGTAGAAACTCCCAGTCTCACACGCGAGTTCACTGGAAAGTGAACTAGGACTAGAGCCAAGCAAGCAAGCAAAATGTTCACTCTCTGACCCCTCCCCAACAGATAGCACCACAATGCAGCAAAGAGGGTTGCCCTGCCCTGGAGAATACCTAAGGCCCCGCCCCCTTACAACATAACAGGTGCACCAAGACAAGTGAAAGAACATATCAAAACTCCAGAGAAAGAGCTAAACGAGGAAGAGACAGCCAATCTATCTGATGCAGAGTTCAAAACACTGGTAATCAGGTTGCTCACAGACCTGATTGAGTTTGGTCACAAAATAAAGGAACAAATGAAGGCTATACAAAGTGAAATAATACAAAATATTCAGGGAACCAATAGTGAAGGGAAGGAAACTGGGACTCAAATCAATTGTTTGAAGCAGAAGGGAAAAATAAACATTCAACCAGAACAGAATGAAGAAACAAGAATTCAAAAAAATGAGGAGAGGCTTTGGAACCCCTGGGACAACTTTAAACATTCCAACATCTGAATCATAGGGATGCCAGAAGGAGGAGAGGAAGAACAAGAAATTGAAAACTTATTTGAAAAATAATGAAGGAGAACTTCCCGAATCTGGCAAAGGAAATAGACTTCCAGGAAGCTCAGAGAATTTCAAAGACACTGGATCCAAGAAGAACCACATTAAGGCGATCGTAATTAAATTACCCAAGATTAAAGATAAGCAGAGAATCTTAAAAGCAGCAAGAGAAAAGGAGACACTTACCTACAAAGGAGTGCCTATAAAACTGTCAGCTGATTTCTCAAAAGAAACCTTGCAGGCAAGAAGGGACTGGAAAGAAGTATTTGAAGTCATGAAAGGCAAGGACCTACATCCAAGATTACTCTATCCAGCAAAGCTATCATTTAGAATGGATAGGCAGATGAAGTGCTTCCCAGATAAGGTTAAGTTAAAAGAGTTCATCATGATCAAGTCCTTATTGTATGAAATGTTAAAGGGACTTATCTAAGAAATTGAAGAAGATCAAAAATATGAACAGTAAAATGACAACAAACAACTATCAACAACTGGACCTAAAAAAAAAAGATAAACAATGAAAACAAAAACTAAGCGCCCCAGCTGGTGTAGCTCAGTGGATTGAGCATGGGCTGGGAACCACAGGGTCCCAGTTCAATTCCCAGTTGGGGCACATCCCTGGGTTGCGGGCCAGGTCCCCAATGAGGGCCATGTGAGAGGCAACCATACATTGCTCTTTCTCCCTCCCTTCTCCTCTTTCTCCCTCCCTTCTCCTCTCTCTGAAAATAAATAAATAAAATCTTAAAAAAAAAAAAAAAAGAAAACAAAAACTAAGCAAACCACCAGAATAGGAACAGAATCAGAGAAATGGACATCACATGGAAGGTTTTCAGTGGGGATGGGGAGGGGAAGAATGGGATGGGGGGGAAGATACAGGGAATAAGAAGCATAATTGGTAGGCATAAAATGGATGGGGAGAGGTTAAGAATGGTATAGGAATCAGAGAACTCAAAGAACTTATATGTACAACCCATGGACATGAACTAAGGGGGGAAAATGCTGGAGGGTTGGGTGTGCAGGGTGGAGGGGGGATAAAGAAGGAAAAATTGGGAAAACTGTAATAGCATAATCAATTAAGTATACTAAAAAAAAGTTTAAATAAATAAAAGCTTCCAATCACTATTATAACAGAATGTTCTAGAAAAATGCAATAAAACAATAAAGAGAAATTAAGAAGCCCAAAAATCAAAAGGAAAAATATCTCTATTTACAGATAAGGTTTGCCCAAATAAAATATCCAGGTGAATTTAGAGACTTTTAAAATTAATATGAGTTTACAAGACTGTTGTATAAGGATAATAAATAAAAATCAATAGTTTTTGTATATACCAGTAATAGCTCATTTTAAACAGGTATTAGGAAAAACATAACAAAACAAATCCAAGAAAAAGCCTAACCGAAATGTGCAGACATCAATAGAAAAAATTATTAAATTTTCTAAAATTCATAAGAGAGACAGACCCTGTTAATAGATAAAAGAACTCATATATCATGAGGGTGCCTATATTTTCCCAAATTGATCTATATACTCAAAAAGGTTCCAGTTAAAATTCAAATGGGAATTTTTACAAAACATGGTAAGCTCATTCCAAAATTCAAAGAACAAAAAAAATAAAATAGCCAAGGTTTATCTAAAATCACAGTAATTAAGACACTGTTGTACCAGCTCAGCAATAGACAAAGTGACCAACGGGACAGAATAGAGTGCCAAAAATCCATCTGTACATATATACTATATTGTCAGCACATTGGAAAAACATGAGAGTTCTAAACCTAGAAAGTCTGGGTGAGAATTCTGTGACCTTGGGCAAGTGACTTAACTTCTCTGTGACTCAGTAGTTTTATCTTTGGGCATAACAATACCTATTTTTTTAGGGCTGTTACGAGGGGTAATAGTTTAATACAGGTTAAGCTTCCAGAACATTACCTTACACCTAGTGAACATGGAATAATAGTAATAGTTATCATTATTATTACTACAAATCAGTGAGGAAAAGATAGATTATTCAATGAACAGTGCTAGGAAAAGTGATTAATCATAAAAATAAAAGTGTATCATACTAGAATCCAATTAATTTAAGAAGCTATATGAGAAAAACTTTCAAATTTTGAAACTTTTGTGGGAAAAAAATAGAATCTTAGTAAAGAATTTCTTAGGGGAAAAATAATCTCACAAATTATAAAGAAAAATAATGGTGAATTTAATTACACTATAAACTTCTTTATGATAGAAAACACCATCAATAAAATTAAAAGCAACATATATAATGAAGCATTACAATTAATTTTATGTAAAAGTGAAAAATAGGTCCATGCATTAACATAGCAAACAAAGCACAAGCCCACTAATAATCTAAGAACTGTAGGTAAAAACAACGAGAGACCTTTGTAGACTCAGAAAAAAGATACCTACTAAGGAATCCTCACCAGGCTCAAAATTAAAAAAAAAGAAAAAACAGAAACTCATAGCCTAGCACCTATTTCTAAGCAGGGTCTCCTCATGTAAACCTTACTTCAGGAAGAAGCCTGCATTAAGGTTCCTGCCTCCTGCAATGAACTGCCCATTTGCAGTGTGTTTTTGCCACCTCAGCTAGCCCTGAAAAAGGAATTCCTGGAATCCTATTTCAACCAATAAGACTGAGGCTTTCCCCATCCAAGCAGAGCTGTACAGCTGTATCGGTTAGCATCTTCACTGACCAATCTGAGTAGCTCCATACTGACCAAGCAGGACATGCTTTTTTTTTTAATCCTCACCCAAGGACATGCTTATTGATTTTAGGAAGAGGGGAAAGGAGGCAAACATCAGTGTAAGAGAGAAACAGCCATCAGTTGCCTCTTGCATGTGCCCCAACAGGGAACCAAACCTGCAACCTAGGCATATGCCTTGACCAGGATCAATCAGTTTACAGGAGAATGCTCCAAGCAACTAAGCCACACCAACCAGGGCAGGACAGTGCTTTTGGACCAATTAAACTGTGAGGATTTGGAGTCCTCATCTGCAGGAGGATGGACCAATCAGGAACCACAGACAGGGACTTCTCTCTATATAAGTCAGCTCCCCTCTGGCTTGGAGACCACATTTTCCCTTTCCATTCAAGACTGAAGACACTGAAGATGTCTTGTCAGAGCAGAGCAGGCAGAGCAGAGCTGTCTAACAGAAGAGGGGCTTTGCCCCAAGGCTGCCTCACAGCTGTGCTGTGGCACAGCTCTGCTATTTCATAATTGTGCTGTAACACAACTGAGCTGTTTACACTGGATAAAGTTTCCTTCTTCACCGCACCCCAAATTGGGGATTCCTGTTGGCATTCAATTGGCACCAAAGACCATCGGTTGATATCCTCACACCAGTCAAAGAGGAAAAAATTAAAATTTCATAATATCAAGTGTTGGCAAGGAAGAAAAGAAATTTTGAAACAATGGTAGAAGTCAAAATGTGGAGAGCTATTTGGAACATGCAGTGAAGTGCACAGTCTCCCTTCCTGCACCCGGCAGTTCTGCTTTTGCTATGTGCCCTAGATGGGAGAAATTCTCCCGTGAATTAGAAGACCTATATAAGGATGTTTGTGACAGCTGGTTCATCGTACAAAAACAAACAAACAAATGAACAAACAAAAAAATTGCCTGGAAAAACCTAACTGCTCATTCCCAGGAGAATATTTAAATACTCATGAAATGGAATACTATAACATTTAAAATTAAAGGCAGTGTTGTGTTTATTAACATAGATAAATCTCAATGATCCATAGAATTTGGGAGAAATTCTATAAAGTCCAAGAACATATAAAACAGTATCATATCCTGTTTCTAAATGTTTAAATATATGTGGTGGGAGCATAAAATTAAAAATACAAGATAATAAGAAACACCAATTTGTGACAGCAATTATCTCCCGGGAGAAATAGAGAGAAGGTAAGAGAGAGAAGTAGAGGGTCCTTGAGTATCTAAGCTTATTTCTTTATAAAATGTGAAGCTGAAACAAATATCCTGATTTTACAAATTTGGTTAAATTGTCTATGGGTATGTTATACTTGAAATATTTCATTAAAATTTCTTTTAAAAAGCTTCCTTATTAATTCCCGTGTCTTCTATCAGTCGTATATAAAATCAGAAGTAATCCTAAGGTAATAAGATCTAAAATAATTTAAAAAGTGAGAAAAATATGCCCCCCAAGTCCCTACTTAACAGCCCAAACCATGGCCAACTCATCATTCTTTGTATTCAAAGTACCAATTTTTTATTTTGATATGTCCTTCCTGGAAAAAACTCATGTGTTTTCTTTTCTTTTTTGCCAAAATATATTTTTTTATTTATTTTTAAAGAGAGTGGAAGGGAGGGAGAGAGGGAGAGAAACATCAATGTGTGGTTGCCTCTCACGTGTCCTCCACTGGGGACCTGGCCATCAACCCAGGCATGTACGTTGACTGGGAATTGAACCAGCAACCCTTTGGTTCACAGGCCGGCACTCAATCCACTGAGCACACCAGCCAGGACTCATGTGTTTTCAAGTAACTTACCAAACAATTTTCGTGAGCAGCTATGTTCTCTGATCGTGCAAAGTACAAGACACTACACTCGAGGTCTTTGGGGCAAAGTGCACATGTCCTTTTTTCCATCTTTTCTGCAACCTGGAACACACCTATAAGAAACACTCCTGATGAGAAATGGAGAAGTGGTTTTCTTGGTCTTAATAATACCTCCACTATTCTTAAAGTAGAAGGAAGGCCCTTGTTTTTACGATTTCAACTCTCAATGAAAAAGAAAGTGGGACCCAAGTGGAAAATCAACTTATATGGTATTTTTTAATAGCTTAATTTAAAAAAATTAAAGAATTCATTTCAAATGTCTAAACATGAAGAAAACCTTTATTAAAGAAACACAAACAGGAATTTAAAGACAAAGCTTCCAAAACATTGCTTTGCCCATAGAAAGCTCTCAATAATTATTGTCATTACAAATCAACAAGAAAACAATGGTGTACTCAAGAAATAGTTGGCTACTTGTAAAAAAAATTTTCTTACAATGTCATACAATATTCAAAAATAAATTTTGGATGAATTAAAGAAGTAAATGAGCAATATACCTTAATTTAGATGTGTTTTAATCTAGCATTATAATAAGTTAGGAGAGAAAGATACATAAAGAGAGAAAATTTATTTTATTTTTTAAAAAAGAGAGGAATAAAAGAAAGAAAAAAACTAAGAGAAAAACTATGAAAAAAAGGTAGGAGGCAGAGAGGAAAGAAAAAGCCAGCTGTTTGCAATATCCTACCTTGCGTGTCACTGAGAGGGAACCTTCTCTAACTATTAATTTTATAAGTTAGCTATTTAATAAGTTAATTTAATAAGTTAATCTAATAAGTTAGCTATTAATTTGGCCATAAGTATCCATTTAACATTTCTTTGCCCTTTCCAATGCTTATCCTCTTATTCATGTGGTTTTCTTTAATAGAAGATATTTTAATTTTAGTTTTGAAACAAAGACTTTACCCATTTAATGGTGAAAAATTTAAATTTAGATGAGGTTAATAACTTAAGCAGTTCCTAAAAGTTCTTTTTCGTAATTCAGAAGTGTTAGATCTTTCAGTCTCCTTTATATTAGATCTTGCATTCACAAAGTCAGAAGACTCCACTTTGGAGCTTAGCATTTATTTCCCATAATGATGAGTTTCCTCTTTTATTAATTTGTTTCCTGAAATATAATTCAAGTCAGAAATGTTATTCTTGGGGGTAGCTAAAAAATTTCAAAGAGCCTCATAAAAAAAGCAAAAAGAAATAGGGGAAATTAATTTTAATTCAACCTATTATATACAAAATATTATCCTTTCAACATTTAATCAATATAAAAATTAATTCAGTCTTTTGCGCTGAGTCTTGAAACCCAGTATACTTTGTGCCTACACATCTCAATTTGATGAGTCACATTTTAAGTATTCAATAGCCATATGTGCTGAGTGGGTTCTGTACCAAATAGTACAGCCAACGATATAAAGAAATATGAAACAGAACTGTTGTCTGCGAAAAGCTCACAAAATAAACAGGAGACCAAAAACCAATTAGGAAAATAACAGAATAAATACTGCAAAGTAATATAACTTCTGAGTTGGAAATACTATGGATACAGGGGAAAAAGTGATCCTTGTGGGATGGACATGTGCCTTGAGCAAGTATAAACTGGAGACAGGCTTGAAGATGGAAGGGATTTTGCAGACAGTGATGTGGGAAAAAGCCAAGAGAGAGCTCTGACTGGAAGACACAAAACTAGCTGGTCTGAAAATAAGAGCCTGTGCTAAGGAAGCTGGAAAAGAATTTGAAAAACAGATGGTGAAAGGCCGCCAGGACAGATTTTTGAGCAGGGGAATAACATGATGAATGAGTTGTTTTAAGCTCAGTTTCAATATACGGAAAAATTGTTCTCCTGGATAGGAAGGCTGAACATTATAATGCTGTCTAGTCTACTACAAATAAGTTCTGGTTTAATGTCCTTTCAACTTAACTCCCAAGAAGCTTACTTTAAAGAACTTGGAAAAAAGGTTATTTGTAAGAATAAATGGGTATGGACATTGAAGAAAACTTTGAAAAAGAAATGAGAGGATATCTGCCTTCCTGATTTAAAACCATATAAAGGCGCAGCTAGGGCAGAAGATTAGATGATCACATCAAAAGAAAGAACACAAAGTATAGAGAGAAGTGGATCATAATCTATAATTATGAATTCAATATACCATAGGGTGGCATTGCATTTCTTCTCTGGCACTGATGTCCTTAGCCCTTTTTTTGTGTGTATTGGGTTATTCACTATTTTCTTATTTAGCATGTACTCAGGATATTAACCTTTTGTTAGTCATATGTGTGGTCTTTTAACTTTGTTCATAATATTCTTTGATAGAATGTTTAAATGTTTTGATTTGATAAAATTATATAAACTTTTATTTTACAGTTTCTTACTCCTAAGTTGGGACATAACTTAGAAAATACCTCCATTATACTCTAGAATTTTATTTTACATTAAAATATTAATATAAAATTAATTTTATTATAAAGAATGATATAGAGTGCTAACTTATTTTCTAATGGTTAACCAGATTTTTTCATATTAGTTTTACTGTATTCGTATTAGTTTTTTCATATTAGTTTTTTAATTAGTTTTAACCACTGATCTAAATCTTTTTCATATATTTAATTATTACATATATTTGGACTTGTTCCTGTAACTTGTTTTATTCCATTGACCTGTCACTTTCTCCAACAATACCACACTTTACAATTGTCAACACTTTAGAATACATTTTAAATTTAACAACACAATGCCCTCATCCTAGGATGAAAATATGAAAAAAGTCCCAATATTTTATTCGCATCAGGCCCAAAGTCTACTTTGATAGAATACTGTATTAAAAGGATCATATTAAAATCTGTAAAGCATGGGCTGAAAAAAGTGTCAGACACTTAAATTACTAGTGCTAAGTGCTAAAATCCCCTAATAAAATAATATGATAATGTTTGATAGAATATGCAACACCCCTTGTTGTACAAGAACTAGGCATTTTCCCACAGTTAGTTACCCTTTCCTGTGCTAAGCTGAACCTTCAGACAGGTTTGCCATGAGACTGAGCTGTCAGGTCTCTGGTAACAAGCATGGTCCCTTGTGCTTACTTTAGGGGTTCTGTGCCTGTCTGAGCTATACTCCCAAGTTCACAGGTTCCTTGGGTCTTGGTACCTGGGAATACAATGGTGGTGAGAACACTGCTGTAACCTGGACTTTGCAATGCTGATGATGGTCAGAAACCCAAGGTAGGACACACAGGCTCCCCCTAATGGCTTTTTCCTGCTAAAACATCCTCTCATCACAGTTTCCTAAAAGATCCTGTCTATTCTAACTTCTTTATTCTTCTGAATGGGAGGATGCACACAACTCCGCGTAGTTGGGGAAGTCACATTAGAGGGAGGGAGAAAGAGAGGGAGAGAAACATCAATGTGTGGTTGCCTCTCACGTGCCCCCTACTGGGACCCTGGCCCACAACCCAGGCATGTGCCCTAGACTGAATGAAAATCAAACTGGTGACCCTTTGACTCACAGGCCAGCACTCAATCCACTGAGCTACACCAGCCAGGGCTCACATCGGTTTTTTGATAACAAACTTTTTAATAGAAAAGGACAGTAACAACGGGCTGCCCCATCAGCAGCGGGAGTAGTAAACAGAAGTTACACTGGCCACTGTGGAATTGCCTCAGGGCCACTGGAGGTCAACTCCGTGGAGCGACCTCCAGGGGTCCACACAGCTGCCGAGCGAAGTCTGTCTACACAGCCTTGGCGGCTCCGTAGTTGGGGTTCAGCGCTCCAAAGGGCCGCGGCTAGTGTGAGAAGGTCCTACGCCAAACCTGTCTTTGCCAGACCCCGCCAGCCCTCAGCCCCGTCCCCCGCCACGCGGTACTCACCTGTGGGGTAGAGTAACGAGTCCGGCGCCTCGGACCAACTGGCTTTGGAGGCCAGCTCAGGCAAGGCCAGGGACTCCGGATTCATGGCTGCGCTCCCGGCCGCCGCGCGCTGCGCTCGCGCTTCCGGAAGTTCGGCGGCAGCCTTTCGGTTTTCGAACAGCCCACGAGACTGATTTCCTCTGCTCGGCGGAAAGTCCCCAGCGAGAAGAAACGCTGTGTCGAGTTTGCAGATGGCGTTCTCTGCCAAACAGGAGCTCGCATCTTCTCCAGATCCGAGTCTGAGTTTATTTTTTTTTAACCCACCATGCGCTCCCCAACCTGCTTCACTGCCCCCCTTTGCAAGGTAGCCAAAGCCCCTGTGTTCTAGAAGTGACTGCTTTTCTGAGAGGTACCGTTTCTTTTAAAAATTATATTACATCGAGTTTGGCCTGCTTGTGTCATAAACGGATGCAGAATTAACCAACCGTAATTCCAATTGCCATTCGCAAGCCTTTATTTGGCACCCATGGGGTACAGAGCACCATATAAGGTTTTCAGTGCATGTTAAGTATATATGTAGAAAACATAAATGCATATAATTACAGTTGAAAGTAAGTTGTTCTGGAAAAGTAACACATAATGGTGGTTGCCTGAGGAACTAAAAGTTCTCACCCTGGCCAGGTGGCTCAGTTACTTGGGGCATCTTCCATACACCAAAGTTTGCAGGTTCTATCCTTCTTCGGTTGCCATTCAATCCCAGGCACTCACGTGAAGCAATCAATGGTAGGTTCGCTCTCTCCCTCCCTTCCTCTTCCTCTTTCTAAAATCAGTAATAAAATATCCTCGGGTGAGGAGGAAGGAAGGGAGGGAGGAAACTTCTGGAGGTCCTGCAGTTTGAGCGAATTTTCAAGAGGAAAGGAAGCAAGTTGGGGACAGCAGAAAAGAAAAACAATATTTAAAAAGATGACTTGGATAGTCTTGATAAATACATAAATGGATTACAGAGGCAAAAGTGCAGGCCTGCAAAACAGGAGAAAAGAATGGACTTTTATAGCCAAGTATTTTTGCATTTTTAAGCAGGTGAGTAGAAGAGTTACAGTCATACCTCGTTTTATTGTGCTTAGCTTTATTTCACTTCACAGGTTTTTTTTTTTTTTCCCAAATTAAAAGCAAGATGCTCCATAAGCAAAAAGATTACCACTTAATTTACTGTGATACTCATTTCATTACTGTGATATTACCAAACCATAGTATTTCAGAATTATGCCTGTATCACAGAAAGTCCTAAAGAGACTGAATGAGAAAATGAATAGTTCAGCTAGGTCGTGGTGAAGCAATTGAAGAACACCTTCCATCACTCTCAGTTTATAATTTCAGGATTTTAGTGTTCTATTCTTAAGCAGGAGTAGACTACCATGATCACTGAGGAAAGCCTATAACACAAAAATCAAAGACCAGAGGAAACATACAAGGAAAACAACAAAAAAAGAAACTTAGCGATCACAGAATATGCAGGAAGAAAATATACATGTGTGTATTTATAGAAATTAAAAATCTGAGATCAAAAAACTAAAATACAGACAAATTAGATGATTAAATTAAGGTAATCTAGAAAATACAGCTATAGGACAGAGCTGGAAACTAAAAGAAAAGGAAATCAGAGAACCAATCCTGGACGTTTACCATCTGGATAACAGGAATTCTAGAAAGAGAGCAGATGAGCAATCATTAAAGAAATAGTTTAAAAAAATTTCCCTAAACCGAAGGACAAAGTTTGAAAGATTGAAAGATCCCACCAAGTACCCAGTAAAAGGGATGAAAATGGACCCTTACTAGAAACAGAATATTGGGACAAAGTAATGGGACTAACTTCAATAGTGATAAAAAGTAGTTTCACATACAAAAAGATCAAAATGGCATCTGACTTCCAATAGTCACTCTGGATGTCAAAGCAAGGTTTTCAAACGTCCTGGCAGCAACTCTGGAGGCTTAGCAGATGCCTTCAAAATTGGGAATGGAGACTACTCAAAAATTCTATACTCTGCCAAAATAGGAACCAAGTGTAAGGGTACATTTTCAAACGTGCAAGGTCTCAAAATATTTACCTCTAATTTTTTCTTTTCAAAACATAATGAAGGATGTGTTTCACCAATTTGTGGAAGTAAACCAAGGAAAAGGGAAATAAGGGGATTTAACTGGAAACATCTGACACAAGAGAGACAAATCTCTAGGAGACTGGGGGAAGATGATAGCTGTGAACCAATACAGACTAAAGCAGATCAAGACATCAGGATTTCTGCACGAGAATATTCCCCATATTGATCAAGTGTCCTCACTTTATTTTAGTGTACTGCCTAAAATCTCTGCATCTTTACTTTGAATAAATGGACTTCTCAACTTTCCTCATCTGTCTACAGGCTGTCGAGTTATAATTTTTTGCTCCTTTTCTAGTTCTTTATCTTCCCACTCTCTAAAACATTTTCAAGTTAAATTGTCACCTAGTTCAATATTTTTTTTTTAAGATTTTATTTATTTATTTTCAGAAAGAGGAGAAGGGAGGGAGAAAGAGCAATGTATGGTTGCCTCTCACATGGCCCTCATTGGGGACCTGGCCCGCAACCCAGGCATGTGCCCCGACTGGGAATCGAACCGGGACCCTCTGGTTCCCAGCCCGCGCTCAGTCCACTGAGCTACACCAGCCGGGCCTAGTTCAATATTTTTAAAAAATTAAATTGGGTCTGCCCTGACTAGTGTGGATCAGTTGGTTAGGTATTGTCCCACAAAGCAAAAGGTCGCTGGTTTGATTCCCAGTGGAGGCACATGCCTGGGTTGCAGGTTTGGTCCCCATATGAGAGACAACTGACTGATGTTTCTCTCTCACATCAATGCTTCTCCCTCTCTTTTTCTCCCTCCTTTCCCCTTTCTTTAAAAATAAATACATATAATCTTTAAAAAATTAAATTGGGTCTAAACTTAGAATGAACTTTGAAAGGAAACCAAACTAAAACCAGAATCGGATTCAGAGAAAAGAAAAAATAAACACATAATCTCTCAGAAATGAGCACTACTTTTAATTACTCCATTTTGAGCTAGTATTCCCATCCTAGTTCCATGGGGAGAATTCCTGGCAGTAAAATATATGTGTTTGTTAAAAATAAAATTAGTTTTGACTCTTGGAGGTTCCCATCGATCAGGGCTAGGTAACCCATACAAAAGTAACTATTTCCTTTTTTCTCTAGAAAAACAATTTGTACATCAGACCCAGCAGAATCCAAGTAGATACATCAGACTTTTCAGCTCAGTTTTTTTTTTTTAATGAAATTCTTGCCCAACATAATCCCTTTTTGCCTAAATAATCAAGTCTGACTAGTTCTCAGGTTTCCTTTTCTTAAGGCTCTATTCTAGAACAAAAATCTTCCAGCTCCTCCAGGTTTCTATTCCCTCTTTTCCTGTGTTTATATTGAAGGAGTAAAGAGAATCTGTGGGAAAGTAGCTTCACCTCAAAGAGTTTGCCAAAATCATCCCTACAGAAGAGCTTCTCATGCTTTCTCACTCAAATGGTTTCACAGGACTATACTTCATGGAGCTATATTCCTTACTCTGTTGCCCACCTTATGCCTCACAATGGTAAATTATTTGCCAGGAATGAAACATAAGTAAATTTTGTAGGTAAAGTCATGAAATGTGGCCATTTGGGTCCATGAACTCAAAGACAATAAAAACAAGAACAACTGGATTCTATGTGACATTGGTTTCTCTTCATATATAATTTACAAGCAAGTTACAAATTGTATAGTAGTATTTCATATAAAATATACACTTCCGTCCTACTTACGCAAAGTCAAATAGTGGTAAGAATAGATACCCTATGCATATGAAAATGTCCTTATTTTGTTCCTAGCATTTCTAAGTCACACAAATGAACCCCCTGACAAGGACACACTGAGAGGAATTATCTTGATGGTCACAAACTAAATTCCACTGACAACTTGGTATTCTTTTGCATTGCTCTAATTTCATGAACAGGCATCAGCTACAGATTTATAATATTTTTTTCCTACATTTATTAACCCCACATTGGCAGAGGATTTCTTCATCAGGCATAGTCCCAGCTTCATAACCATAATCCCATGTTAGTTCTGTTCTTGCTCTCACATACCTAGAAAGTAGAAATTAAAAAATGATGATATATTATCCTGAATGAACCAAACGTGATTTTATCAATTTTCATATTAACATCATTAACTATCCTTAAAAACATGGTTTATTCTGACAACCACCAAGTAAGAATGCTCTTTCATTAAAAAAATAATCATTTGAGTTTTATTTCCAATCTACTAAAATCCTGAGTAAGAAGAAATCTGTCAGTATCCACAAGGAAGGAAGTGTGTTTTTCGAATAATGGAAACCAGTGATGTCATGAGGCCTGCAGGGTGGTAGGTGGGGATAGTTCTGACTTCATGAAGTTGTAGCAGTCTGCATCATTTATCCCCTGAACTAAATTGGGTGAGAACTACCATTCTTAGCTCTTTCAGGCATTAATTCTAAGAGGAAAGAAAAATTGAAATTTCAACTGTTTAAAATTTGGTTGAATAGAAACAATTTGCGATAACTAAATATTCTGGGATACCAAATATCAGGGGCTATAACACATATCTTTTCATATTTTTCCTTTTTGTTGCTCCCATCCTGTCCCTCTGTCTAGTTTCTTTTTGTCTTCTATTGTCATTTTTAAAGTCACAATTTCAAAATTAAATCACAAAAAATTTCAAACCTGTTGGTGAAGAATGCCACCAATGGAAAATTCCTGTCATGTGTTTCTACAAAAACATTCTGTACCAAAAGATTTGGGCAACAACTATGCTGTTTAAAAAAAAATAAATAAAACAGAAGTTAGAAATAGCATACAGTTGTGATGTCTTATTCTTTGAAAAATTAGAATACCATTGTTTCCAATATAGCTCACTTTTTTTGTTTTTCTCTTTTTTTTTTTGTTGACTAATATGTAAAATATCATAGCTCACTAATCCTGTTAGTAGTAGTAATTCATTCAGAAAAGCCTGTTCGGACACTCTTACATCTTGCTGGTAGAAATGCAAAATGGTATAAACCCCTATAAAAGATAATCTATCAAGATTAATATCATAAATTCATTTATCTGTTGATTCAGCAATCCCATATCTGATAATGTATTCTACAGATACATCTGCACATGTATCATTGAGCATTGTTTTTAACAGTAAAAGTATGGAAACAAACAAACACTACCTAAAGAGAATTGGTTAAATAAACTGTTATATCATCAACACAATGGAATTCTACGCATCTGCAAACAAAAACAAACAAACAAAATAAGTAGCTCTCTGTGTCCAGATATGGAAAGATCTCCAGGGTATATTGTTAATTTAAAAAACACGGTATAGCCTGGCTCATGTAGCTCAGTGGATTGAGCGTGGACTGCAAACCAAAGGGTCACCAGTTCGATTCCCAATCAGAGCACATGTCTGGGTTGCAGGCCAGGTCCCCAATAGGGTCCAAGTGAGAGGCAACCACACATTGATGTTTCCTTCCCTCTCTTTCTCCCTCCCTTCTCCTCTCTCTAAAAATAAATACATAAAATCTTTTTTTTTTTTAAGATTTTATGTATTTATTTTCAGAGAGAGGAGAAGGGAGGGAGAAAGAGCAATGTATGGTTGCCTCTCACATGGCCCCCACTGGGGACCTGGCCCGCAACCCAGGCATGTGCCCTGACTGGGAATCGAACCGGGACCCTCTGGTTCCCAGCCCACGCTCAATCCACTGAGCCACCCCAGCCGGGCAAATACATAAAATCTTAAAAAAAAAAATAAAAAATAAAAATAAAAAACACGGTATAGGACAGTGACTACAATACGCTGTCTTTTATGTAAGAACACATATTTATATTTACCTGTATGTGCATAAAGAAACACTATTAAGAATACACAAGAAAGTAATAAAAATTATTTTACTGTAGGTGGAGTGGGGGCAAGGTGAATGGGGGTATATTTCTTCTCAAGGTATGTGTCTTTTTATAACAAAGGAGTTTAATATGAAGACTATATACAAACTGAGTTTTACATCATTATCAAAACAAGCCCTTTGGAAAGTGGACGTGTGTAAGTAACTTATTTTTCTGCTGAACATTAACCATTATTTACTTGTTCCAAGGCCTCTACACATGATGATACTATTTCCTCCTATTACCACCATTCTAATATTGTTCTATTGCCCACCAGCTGCCATCTCCACACATCCATCACTAGATTCATGACAGAATCAAATCACAATATTCCTTGAGCATGTGGGCCAGCATTTAATTTCAATGATAAATAACTTCCTGTCCATACATTTTTTTAATTGGGGCCTACGACCTTTACTCATGGTGCTTACCTGGTAGGCTTAGAGCTACCTTGAAACAGAATTCCATTTAACTATATGTTTATATTTTGCATGGCTTATTATTTTATTTTAATTTTTAAATCATGTAAATGTATTATTCTAGGTAGAAAAATTAAATTAAAAAGTTGGAGAGAGAGGAAAGAAGGGAGGGAGAGCAGGAGTGAAAGAACCTGTTGTTTTTCTCCTACAAAGAGAGGGATCTGGCTGATGGGCTGATTGGGAGAGGTGAAACCAACCCAATTGTGCTGATGCAGCCACCACTCAACATAACTGATGGGAAATAAAGCTGTAACAGTCTTTTGCTGGGAATCCTTCTTTATGGATCTCCTTACATGATAGGCAACAGTGTGGAAGTAGTCAAAGTAGACTATAAAGAACTGCAGCTGGGGAAGAGAGGAAGGAAAGAGAGGATTCTATTTTCTGTTAACCAAGTAGTCTTCTAATTAGGAGAAAGAGAAACAAGTAAATTAGCAGATTCACCTAGCAAGGAAAAACTTCTTTGTTTTTAAAGATTTTCTAACTTAAGACTATTATTTTCTTCTCATGACAGCTGAATTACATGTAAAATTATCATTGCACATAAATTTTAAACCATTCAAAAGTTACATTTTAAGAGGCACTGAGCTTACTTTAAAGGTGTCAAAGGGAATGCTTTTGATAATCATGTGTCATTCAGGCTTCCCTCCCTTCATCTTTATTTTAATGGAAAAGTCAGGGCTGCCCATCCCACTAATTCCACCCCACAGGGAAGAAGAAGAGCTCTGATACAGATCAAAGAGAATAATTAAGGCCTTATCCAGGGGTCAGTGTGCTAGAGTGGACCTTTCCAAAAGATGTGTGGAAGAGATCAAAGTCCTTTTCCTTATTCCATGACTCCTCTTCACTCTGTTGGATATGATAAGCAAAGACAAAGTAGAGCCCAGAGACCAGGGAGGTGTACAGAAGGGCCTGGCTCAGCTCTCAGACAGCTCAGGGCTTCCACATGGTCCAGTTCGCCAAAGACAGGAGAGACTATATAAACAATGGGACTACGGGTTCAAAGGGATTTTTTTCCCTATTGGATTCCTGCGAATATACATTCCTTGATAATCATGTCTGATAGTCAGAAGCAAGGTAGGGTAAAAGTCTAATGGGGAAGCCACAAGGTATGCCAGATCCACTTTACACAGCAGATATGACCAATAATACAAATTATACCTCTTATCATGAAGATGACATGAGTCTTAAATGTCAATTAACCTTAATAATCAGAGGACTCATAAGTATTTCTCTATATAAATGAAAATAAATCTTAGTAAATATTTCCCAAACATACACACAAACAGAGAATGAATATGGTTTGGGAATAAAAAAAAGAGTAGGATAGTTAAATGCAATATTCTGATAAATGTACTGATTTTCTATACTAAGCCACTAAATCACTCAAAACTTACTGAAAGTAAGTAAAACATAAATACCTCCAAATTACTTTTTTGAACTATTAGAGGGATCTCTGAATAAGATTATATTATATAAGACTCAAAAGAGAAATTTATTCTATGAGTCCCACTGTGATTTTTTTAGAAGTAACAAATCTTGAAAATCTTTCAATAAATGTAAATAATTTTTTTACATACCATTTATATCATTTTCTTAAGCAAATGTTTACTATGTGCCAGGTACTATTTAAGCACTATACCCAATATGAATAATTCATTTAATCCTATGAGTCAATTATTATTATTACCTCAATATTATAGAGGTCAGAAATAAGGTATGAGGTTAAATATCTTGCCCAAGGTCATACAAGTGGAAAAAACTGACATCTTAATCCTGGTAGTTTGGCATTAGAATTTGTTATTCATATTTTCCTTATAATTTTGTTAAGAAGCACAGGAAAAAAGCCCATATACTCACATTAAGAAAGCGGCCCACATTTCCTTCTTTTGTGGCATCCAATAAAAACACATTTCCTTTACTGAACTTTAGGGAGTCAGATGAAGTATTCTTGGTTTCACTTGACAACTCTTTACCACAAACGACCTGCTGGTTTTGACACGCCGGAGATTTTTTCTCTTGGGGCTTTAGTATTTGAACCTCAAACTCCTTCATAATATTCTGATTATCCAATGTGGCTGCTTGGTTATATCTGCCACCTGGTGAAGTTTCTTCTCTACATTTAGTTATATCTATCACATCTGATTCAATCAGGAGTTTGTCTTCAGAATCTTCAACTTGATTTGAGCTTGCGTTCACTAATAAACATTCTGGAAGGAATTGTCAGGAAATATACTTGGCTGAGCAATATTGCTGAGATTAACAATACTAATTAAATGCTAGTTGCTTTAATTACCACTAATCCTTACAATGTATTAAGGTAGACAGTGCTCCAATTTTATATATGAAAACTTTGAGCCTCTAAAGGTTTAAGGGACTGACCCAATCCACAATAATAAAGGGAAGTGGGGTAACAAACCCAGAAATGTTATTACTATATAACAATGACTTTTAATGAATCTATATGTTGCTTCCTGTTACCATATTTAATCTCTACTCTTGGCTTCCTGTCACCATATTTAATCTCTACTCTTCACAAACTGACTTACCTCTCTTCAACTTCAGAATCTGCATTTAAGTATATTCTAAATAGCTGTAATAGTGGTGTGTAGGGAGTACTCTAGGCCTTTAAGAAACCAATGAAAGGCCTAAAAAGACCCTGTTGAAGTCATCCTCTAAAATAACTGTATTGCTATAGGCTTTGTACACATTAGTCTTGCTGTTTTTTCTAGATGACAATTCAATAATTGCACTTTTACAAATAATACCTTAGAAGAAGATGAACTGCTTAATCAATTTTAGAAATAATTTTTTAGAATATTCAAATGTGTGAAATGCATATCAAATGAAATAAGCAAAATCATTTACTTTTATAAAGCTTTGTGCCACCTCAGTGGTATAAAGAAATTATACTTCTCCAAAATCACTGTTCTTGATTTAAGCATTACTATTGCAAGCTGCTATTCCTACATGTACTCATACTTTACACAGATGACTTGTGAGCACTAAGAGCACATAACTAATTTTTTTTAGTGCCTGCTATATACACTGCAGCAGTCAATGAGAATGGCAAAAGAACCAAAAGCAACAGGACTCATTACAGTTCACATGCATTAAAATGGTGAAGGAATATGCCCAAAATATGCCTCTGTTACATAAGAATTATTTAAGTAGCACATGCCAGAAAAGCTTTCTGCCTCCTCCATCTGCCTAAAAGCAGGACATAAATTTACAAAAGTGTCTCTTCCCCTACCAGGAAGGACAAAAGTTAATCACCAGGGAACTCTAGACATTTATCATCCTGGAGACTGAACCAGAGAAATCTACACAACAAACTTAATACTAATTAGCCTATATCTATCATTAGTTCCCATATATTTCCCTTCCCACAATTTGCTCCCCCTAAAGACTAAAGGTCCTTTTGTCTTGTCACATCTCTAAAAATTTGTTGATCTTTGGCTAAAATTCTAGACAAGCTGGAATTTTAAGCCACCAATCTGAATTACTCATCTTAGAACAGCAGTCCCCCCATATATGTGGGAGTTACATTCCAAGATCCCTAGTAGATGCCTGAAACTGAGGATTATACTGAACCCCATAAATACTATGTTTTTTCCTATACATACATACCTATGATAAAATTTAATTTATAAGTAGGGCACAGTAAGAGATTAACAATAATAATAAAATTTAACATTCTAACAACTTACTGCAATAAAAGTTACATGTGTTCTCTCTCAAAATATCTTATTATAATATACTCTCCTTTCTTCTTGTGATGCTATAAGACGATATAATATCTACATGATGAGAGGAAGTAAACGACATGGGCATTGAACATATTCACTGCAATACAACAATTAATCTGATCACTGAGATGGCTACTAAGTGACTAATGGGCAAGTATCATGTATAATATGGATACCGTGGATAAAGGGATGATTCATGTCCTGGGTGATATGGAGTGGGAGAGCATAAGATTTCATAATGCTACTCAGAAGGGCACACAATTTAAAACGTGTGACCTGGAATGTGAAACAGTGAGTAAGAGGGACTACTGTACTCCTAAGTGTTACATGCATAACACATATGGTAATGGTAATATATAGTAATAAACTTATGTTTGTTTTGTCAGCCTAATACAGGGCCTTAGCCAGACAACCTAAGACAGGTAGAGGAAGAGATTCTTTATTTTTTTTTAATTTGTTTTAAATTTTATTTATTTATTTTTAGAGAGAGGAGAAGGGAGGGAGAAAGAGAGGGAGAAAGCAATGTGTGGTTGCCTCTCACATGGTCCTCACTGGGGACCTGGCCCACAACCCAGGCATGTGCCCCAACTGGGAATCGAACCGGGACCCTTCAGTTCCCAGCCCGCGCTCAATCCATTGAGCTACACCAGCTGGGCGGAAGAGATTCTTTTCTTCCCTACAATGGTGAATTAATTATAATACATAAATGCTGTTTCTTGATAGACCTTTTCAGTCAAGGAGCCTCCTCCAATCTCCATCGTCTAAGACCAGGTAGAGAATTGAGAGTGCAGATATAAGGAAGCTCAAAGGGAGAAGAACTAATGGCTGATCAGTTCTTCAAAAAGGATCACCTCTCAGCAATGTCTCCCCACTGAGGGATATATTGAAATGCCAAAGTACCAAAACCCAGGCTTGTCAAGTCATAATATTAACTATGACAAGGCTGGTAACACTGAAATACAAGCACTTAGGGTAGCAATATTTTCACTTTTTGCTGAGCATCCCCAGCAACAGTTTTGGCTGGAAAATTGCAGGAGAATTCTGTGTCTGTATTTTCAAAGGGGCCCCACAGAGTGAGGAAACAGCTGCTTTGAAATGCTTTCACAGCCACAGATAACATCACGGACAATTTAGGCTAAGAGTTGTCCACCCCGCTCCTTTCTGCCATATAGATCACTAGTGGCATCTACAAGAGGGGCTGGCAAACTTGAATTAGGGGCTAAATAGCAAATATTTTAGGCTTGTTTTTGGTGATATGGTCTCTGTCATGATTATTTTGCTCTGCTGTACAGCGTTAAAGTAGAGACAATATGTAAATGAATGAGTGTGGCTATGTTTCAATAAAACTTTATGGACACAAATTATAATTTCATGTAATTTTCAAGTGTCATCAAATATTATTCATCTCATTTTTATCAGTTATTTAGAAAGGTAAAAAAATCATCTTAGCTCATGGGTGAGTCATACATAAGCAGCTGATAGTCTAGATTTGGCCCACAAAAGGTACATAGCTTACCAATGTCTGATTTAGACAAGTAGTAGCTTTTGTGATGGGTGCGGCATGTTTGTTTTGTGAGAAATAAACCACAGATATGGAGCGAGACAGATAAAAAGGCAGAAGAGGCAGGCACAAAGTTAAACAAAGCCTACTTTTCATCTCCTTGGCTTTAGAGGTCAGATGTATTTGAGTTGGTTTAAATCCATCGTTACCTTTGGAAGCGACAGATTCTGAGACAGCAAATCCCTTAAAAGAAAACAAGGAAAATGTTACTTTTTAGGTCAGGGAAAAAAAATGTAATTTAGCAGTTAGGCCTCTTTCATCAAGTGTCAATCTTCATAGGCTGTAGCTACTGTATTAGTTTTGAAAGCCTCAAAGCTGATATCAGAAGGAAACTTAGGAGTGATGATGGAGCCTGTCTGGCTGTGCTCTACTTGTAGGCATGTTAGTAAGCTACAGGTATAAAGACTATAAAGACATTCAAGACATTCTTTAGGCATATAAAATTCAAAATAAAATTCAAATACATCTGTATCCCTCAATTCTGATACCAGACTACGAATTTGGCTTCAAGTATAAGGTGTACAAATATAAAAACACTGTGGCTAGTTTCTACTTCCAAAAAAAAAAAAAAAAAAGGTTAAAGAAAGTTGCCTCTTTTTTTTTTTTTAAAGAGTTCATTTTTTTATTTTTAGAAAGAGGGCAAGGGAGAGAGAAATAGAGGGAAACACAGAACACTTGCCTCTCACACAGTCTGTCTGGGGACCTGGTCTGCAACCCAGGCTTGCGTCCTGACCAGGGAAATTGAACAGGGAACCTTTTGGTTTGCTGGCCAGCATTCAATCCACTGAGCCCCAACAACCAGGGCAAAAGTTGCTTATCTTTATGCACTGTAGACACTGCAGTCACTTAAAATGATCATAACTCTTCAAAAGAGTTATCTGCTTAGCACAATGCGTGGCACTAAACTAACTGCTCAGGAAATGTTGACATTATTTTTATTCAAGTACTTAAATGGCCAACATTTATTGAGCACTTCCTGGGTGTCAAGCATGGTACAACAAGTTTCTGATGTTTATCTCATTTAATCCTCTTAACTGACTTAGATATTACCCTCATTTATCAGATAAAGAAATATAGTCTAGGAGATGTCTGTCACTCAGCTAGTAAGCAGCAGAGCTGAAAGTCAAACTTATGTCTGTGTGATACCATGGCCCAACCTTTTCATAATTATGTAATACTAAGGAGGTTCCTGCTCCAGGTTAGTAGGCAGAGGGCGAAATTTGTCCAACACCCAGGGCAGAGTTTTTATTTTTCATCAAAGCCCTAATATGAACTACCATTATTTTTGCCTCTCTTCTTTTTCCTGCATCTTTCTCTGCTTCTAAGTTACAGACTCTGACTAGTTATTCTTCTCAGTTCAGATTGAAAAATGTTATCTCTGGAGGCTATCATGTAAAATGCTGCTTTCTGGATGCCCTTTCATTAGGTTGCATTTCCTCTTTTTCATGTATCTCACAACCTAAATTACTCCATCCCCTTTCTTACTATTTTTCTTCTTATTATTATCAACTCAAACACTTTAGCTTCTACAAATTCTCAACTGAATAGCTCTCAGTCTCTGTGTAACACAATACTAGATCATGACCAACATTCTCCTGAAAAGTCTAAATTTGGGAACATGCCAACCACCATGGAGGATACTAAGTAAATAAACCATGATCATTAACAGTTTGACAGTACACCCATTACAAAACAGTAAAAGAAATCCTACACATTAATAGGTAGCACAATCAATTTGAACTAAGTAAAAGATAGAAAGGTGAGATAATAGTTAGTGTTCTCAGAAGGACCTCATCTACATTTTGCAGTTTTTACCATCTTTCTCCCATCAGGTTGAATAATGGTTATCTCGGTCTTCAGAGTTCTAATGGCTGAATGATACTGAATTCTTGAAATATTGTTAAATTTCATATCTCTGAAAAGAAAATCAAAGTTATTCTCTTTACTAGACCTTGAAATATAGATAATATAAATGTTATGAAAATATCCATTAGAAATTAATATAAGTAATAACACCTATGCCTGACCCTTACCAGAAAAAAGAATATGATATTTTAAAGTCAATCACATTTTAAAATATGTTCAAAAAATAAAATCTATGAAAAGTATTAGAAATAGAATGATGAGAGGAAATAAAACTGCAAAGTATGACATCCATAAGAACCTGATTAAAATCATAAAGTTTTTAAAGGTAAAACGCCTGAAATGGAACACTGAGGAAATAAAGTATGTTGACTAGATTTTTAAATCTAAGAATCTTAGATTTCTCAGTGTTAAACTTATAACTGTGAAGCAAGTTTATATATAGGAAGTATATAGGAGTGAGAGGAAAGAAAGAAAAGAAAAAAAGGAAGGAAGGGAGGGGGGGAGGAAGGGAGACAGACAAACGACCACTCTTGACTAATAATATAGATCAGTTTTTGATTGGGTTCCTAAGATCTTACTTACGTAACAGGCTTTTTTGGATTATTATTAAACTTAGCTGGACACTCTTCAGTTTTAGCACTTCCATCCAATTCTAATGGGATAACTTCAACCTTACAATCTGCAACTTCTATTTTCCTCCTCTTTGAAAACATATTTTTCATAATATTTTCTTCTTCTCTATTTTCACCAATAGCATCAGGTTTCTCAGTGTTAGCTCTACTTAATAATCTTCCTAAGAGAAAGTAAAAGAGTTTAACAAGAAAAAAAAAATGTAGTAATTGCTAGGCAACAAAATGGAATCTCTATTCTGCTCTATAACTAAAGAACCCTGTGAGGTGTACCTTATTTCTACAATGAAAATAAACACATTAACATCCTAGAGAACTACTGCAAGGAATAATAAAAGACCAGTAAGAGATTTCATGTCTTCCAGTCTATGAAAAAGCAGAGGACATTTAAAAAAAGCACTTGTCTATTCTGGTATAACATGAAAGAGAAGAGATTTAGCTACAATAATATAAAACAAAAACATAGATCAGAAAGCATTCTAGAAAATTAGTGAGGTGAAATCTAGCCTTAATATTGAAGCTTTTGTGTCTAGATAAAAATGCTTTATCAGAGACTTCCGCCAAGATGGCGGCGTAGGTGGACGCATTGCGCCGCCGCTTACAACCAGAGAGTTTAAACAACGAACTCAATAGCAAAAAATAAACAACCAGAATGGACAGAATCGAACTGAAGGGAAGTCCGACACCCAGGAAGTTGGGGAGGACGTACATTCAGGCCGGTAAGCGGGGCAGAACCAAGCGGAGGAGCGGAGTGAGAGGCAGTTTGCCCGGAGGGACTCACCCCGGGAGCGCCTAACCAAAGCACAACCCCGAGCAACGGGTGAACCTCGCAGGCCGGTGGTGTAACTGGAGAGGCCGGTGGGAACCAGCAGGGCCGAGACTGGTGGAAAAGGCAGTGGGGAACTGGGAAGCAGAGGGTGATGGGGAGCAGTGGTGAACGGCAGATGCCATTGCTCCCTCCCAGGCCCCATCTCCAGAGGAAATGTCACAAAAAAGCGACCCAGGTTGCCAGGCATCGACAAACAACTAAGACTCCGACAGGAACTGTGATAAAAAAGAATGAAAATGGCCAAAATGAAAGATCAGAACAAATTACAAATAACGGACGAAGAGATAGCCAAATTAACAGATGCCCAGTTTAAAACACCAGTAATCAGGATGCTCACAAAACTGGAAGAAAGGTGGATGCAAATAATTGAACAAATGAAGAATACGATAAGGATAATGGAAGAAGATTTACAGGGAACCAATAGGGAAAAAAAGGAAGCTGGGACTCAAACCAATGGGGTGGACCAGAAGGAAGAAACAAGAATTCAAAAAAATGAGGAGGGACTCAGAAACCTCAGAGACATTTGTAAACGACCCAACATCCGGATCATAGGGCTGCCAGAAGGACAAGAGGAGCACCAAGAAATTGAACGTATTTTTGAACAGATAATGAACGAGAACTTCCCAAATCTGGCAAAGGAAATAGGCTTCCTGGAAGTCCAAGAAGCTCAGAGAACCCAAAAAGAAGCAGTACCCAAAGAGGAACACACCAAGGCACATCACAATAACATTACCCAAGATCAAGAATAAGGAAAGAATCTTACAAGCAGCGAGAAAAGGAGACAGTTATCTACAAAGGAATTCCCATAAGACTGTCAGCGGATTTCTCTAAGGAGACCTTCCAAGCAAGAAGGGGCTGGAGAGAAATATTTCAAATCATGAAAAGCAAGGACCTACAATCAAGAATAATCTATCCAGCAAAACTATCATTTAGAATGGAAAGGCAGATAAAGTGCTTCTCAGATAAGGTCAAGTTCAAGGAGTACATCATCACGCAGCCTTTACTATATGAAATGTTAAGGGGTTTTATATAAGGACTCATGTGAGAAGGCACCGAGGCCAGATCAGCTACCAGGGAACTCCGATCAGTCACAGCCAAGATGCTTGTGAGGTAAGCAAGCAAAATACAACCAGAGAAACAAATTATAACCAGAGACATGGAAGTTTAGAACAATCTGGCAGTAACCAGAGGGGAGGGGGAAGAGGATAATGGGGACAAGGGTATTCAGGAACTGCTATAAAGGACACATGGACAAAACCAAGCGGGAGGGTGGAAGCAAGGGAGGGAGGTGGGTTTGCCTGGGGTTGGGGGTGGGGGGTAAATGCAGACAACTGTAAGTGAACAACAATAAAATAATTTAAAAAAAATGCTTTATCACTTAAAATCAATACTGTTTTTATAAAATGACATTTAAATCAGTGGTGATATGTCTATTGTTCTCATATTAAGTCCTAGTATAACATTAAAATCTGTCTAAAGTTTATGCATTTTTCTTCCCAATGTACTCAAAATTACAGTTACCAAACCAAAGTTAGCAGCTGGATCAGATACCTTAGTTGCATTTTCTAGCAATGCAGATAAAGGCAATACTTCCTGCACATATTTGGCATTTTATAGGCAGCTGACTTTCACCAAAGAGTTATTTTTAAAAATATAAGAGATGGCCATCTAGGCAAGCTGTGTGCCTATAAGTGGTTATATGGCAGGGATCCAAGTGTGACTATTCTGAATTCTGCTAATTCTTGCCCTCAGTGAAGTAAACCTGGAAATTCAAATGAGGAGGGTTGCTCTGGTCCCTGCTGCCTAGCTCAAAGACTCAGACCAGCGCTTTTAGACTGGCTCTAGTACAGCCACGCTTTCTCAGCTCTCATTTCCTGGTAAAGAGAGAGAATGAGGAACTTTGCCTGACACTCTGAGGTAAACAGTTAAGACTCTTGGAGACTGACATATCTGGCCTGGGGGCTGTGGTCCTAAAGAATCAATAACTCTACAACTGTAACACAATGGTTGCGAAGTTTTGCTCAGAATGTGGGAAACTCTTGAGTTTTTGAAATGAAGTGTGCTGCCTAAAGTCATTGCCTGAATCACCACATGCATGTATTTATTACAAAATTACCTCATTAAATCCTTTTTGAAAAAGATTTTATTTATTTAATGTTACAAGGAGGGGCGGGGAAGGAGAAAGAGAGGAGAGAAACATCAGTGTGTGTCAGAAACACCAATGGGATGCCTCTCGCATGTACGCCAACTGGGGACTGGCTGCAAATCACACATGTGCCATGACTGAGAACTTTACTTTGGAGGATGACGCCCAACCAACTGAACTACACCGGTCAGGGTACCTTATTAAATTTTAATAGCTGAAAAAAATTGAATAAGGTAGTCCTCAACTGATAATTCAGTAATTTAGTTTTCATACTGTTTTCTTATCATACACCAAAGCATCTGTAGCCATGAAGACCAAAAAAAGGTGCCTCACACAATAACCCAAATTTTATTTCTGAACCTTTCTTTACTAGAACATCACCTCCTAATGCATCTCATCCCTTCAGTACTCAAATTCCCAGTCATTTTCCTTCTTCTGTATGTTCCTCCTATATATTGTTGCTTTTGTCCTTGCTATAAGAACTCAATGGCCCTGACTAGTAAAATGGAGATTCAGAAATGCAGATAGTCATTTGAAAATAAACCCTTGCTTTACCTGAGTAAGTGCAAACAAACGTCCCTCTGTCAATGTCATCCAGGCAGCGTACTCCCCATCCCTTCTTCTCAGTTTGGAACACCTGTAGCCTCACTTGAGGTCCATGCTGAACAACTCGATTTTGACACATTCGTCGATCACACTTGCACAACAGGCTGCATTCATAAATGCTGTCAATAAATATACAAGAGAAAAATCAATCCAGCATCCTAAGTTAAAGCCAAAAGCAGTTAATATTGTTATGTCACTAATAATTGCAGACTAAGTGAGAAGGAAGGCTTTTAGAGCTAGACTGCCTGGGGTTCCTACCATCATAGCTCCAGCATTAACTAGCTGTGTGATCTTGGATGAGTTATTTAACCTCTCTGCCCTTCAATTTTCTACTTTTTAAATGGGGATTGTATGATTTTATTTTATTTTTTAAGTATATTTTATTGATTATGCTGTTAAGTTGTCCCAATTATTTTCCCTTTGCCTCACTCCACCCAGTACCCCGCTTCCTTCCAGCAATACCCTACACCTTAGTTCATGTCCATAGGTTGTGCGTGTAAGTTCTTTGGCTTCTTCCTTTCCTATTCTATTCTTAACATCCTCCTGTCTATTTTGTTCCAACCAATTATGCTTCTTGATCCCTGCATCACCATTTCCCCCTGTCTCCCCCTCCCCCCTGCCAGCTGATAACCCTCCAAATGATTCCCATACCTATGATTCTGTTCCTGTTCTAGTTGTTTGCTTAGTTTTTTTTATTTTTTAGATTGAGTTGTTGATAGTTGTGAATTTGTTGTCATTTTAATGTTCATAGTTCCAATATTCTTTTCCTTAAATAAGTCCCCTTAACATTTCATGTAATAATGGCTTGGTGGTGATGGATTCCTTTAGCTTTACCTTGTCTGGGAAGCACTTTATCTGCCCTCCCATCCTAAATGATAGCTTTGCTGAGTAGAGTAGTCTTGGTGTAGGTCCTTGCTTTTCATTACTGTGAATACTTCTTGCCAGGCCCTCCTTGCCTGCAGTTTCTTTTGAGAAATCAGCTGACAGACTTATGGAAACTCCTTTGTCGGTTAATTCTCTGCTTTTCAACTGTTGTTTGTAAGATTCTCTCTTTATGTTTAACCCTTTTAATGATGATGTGTCTTGGTGTGGTCCCCTTTGGGTCCAACTTGATTGGGACGCTCTGTGCTTCCTGTACTTACATGTTTATTTCCTTTGCCAAATTAGGTAAGTTTCCTTTCATCATTTTTTTCAAATACAGTTCCAATTTCCTGCTTTTTCTCTTCTCCTTCTGGCACCCATAAGGCAAACATGGGACCTCCTAAAGTTGTTCCAGAGGCTGCTTATACTACCCTCGTTTTTTAAAATTCTTTTTTCTTCTTTCTGATTGGTTGTTTTTTGCTTCCTTATATTCCAAATAATTGATTTCATTTTCAGCTTCATCCACTCTACTGTTTCCCTGTAAATTGTTGCCTTTCAACTAGTGAATTCTTTGATTTTAAATGAATCTTTTTTATGCTGGTCGGGTCCTAAGTTCCTTGAGCATCCTTATAACCAGTGTTTTGAACTCTGCACCCAATAGATTGCTTATTTCCATTTCTTTTAGCTCTTTTTCTGGAGTTTTGATCTCTTCTTTCATTTGGGCCATGTTTATCTCATTTTGGCAGCCTCCCTGTGTTTGTTTCTATGTATTAGGTAGAGCTGCTTTGACTCCATGTCTGGTAGTGTGCCCGAAGTAGCAGGTGTCCTATAGGGCCCAGTGGCACAGTCTCCCTGTTTACCCAAGCTGGGTATTAGAGGTGCACCCTTTGTGTGGGCTCAGCACACTCTCCCCTCTTGTAGTTGAGGCTTGGTTGCTGTTGGTAGATCAATGGGAGGGATTTACCCAGGCAAGGATTGGCCTTGACCAATTACTACCAACCCCGCCCTCTGTGGAGGATCAGCTGTGCAGGGGCAGGGTGGTGGTGCTCTGAAGTGATCTGTAGCTATCCACTGGGTGCACTGGTCCTGGGGTTTCCCGGATGGTGCTGGCCTGTGTTTTGCCGGGCCACCCTTCCTGACCTATACAGCAATCTAAGGCGGCTGCTAGTTGTGCTGGCTGGGAGATTCCCAGGCAAAGCCAACCTGTCAAACTAAACTGGCTGTTGCTAGTGCCCTACCTGGAGCTCACTGAGGCCAACTATTGCTTATTTGATAGGATTTAGGAAGTTGTGAAGCAGCCATTCATGTGGAAAAGCAGCATGGGTTGGATGGGGAGGAGTCTCTGGGGTTCTCCAAGATGAGTCAAACAGTGTTAGCTAGGTTGAGGGAGTCAAATATGGCTCCACCCTGCCAGCACCATAGCTCTGTGGGGGGAGGGCTTAGAGAGGGGACAATGTTCTCTGCTGGACCCGATGCCAGACCCTTCAGCCTCTCCCAGTATGCCACTGGGACCCTTCAAGCTGCCATCCCTGTGTTGGAGTTCAGAAGGAGTGAGTCTGAGTAGGTGAGTCCGTGTGTGGGTTCTTTAAGAGGAACTGTTTGTGGTTCCAACAGTTACTGCCACTGACTCAATCCGTGCTGGTTTTTGCAGCCATAAGTTATGGGGACTTATCCTCCTTGCACTGGAACCCTGGACTGGCAGGCTTGGTATGAGGTTAGGCCTGCTCACTCCTGAGATATCCTTCCCAAATTTTTATCCACCAGACATGGGTGAGAGACCAGCCCATTCTGCATCTGTGCCCCTCCTACCAGTCTGGATGGGTGTGGTTTCTTTAATTCCGAAGTTGTCATACTTCCATTCAACTCAATTTCTGACAGTTCTGAGTGATGGCTGTTCTGTATTTTAGTTGTAATTTTAATGTGGTTGTGCGAAGAGGCGAGCCATATCTGCCTACATCGCCATCTTGACCAGAAGCTCCGGATTGTATGTATATATATATAAAGTATCACAGGACTGTTTGTGAAGTTTAAATGAGTCAGCATTTACAAGGTGCTTGGGACAACACCTGGCACATAGTAAATATTAGCTCTTTAAAAATCCAGAAATGTCTAAGAAGAAAATGTCTGGGAAAGGAATGTCTAGAAGGAAAAATGTTCTGTTTGTTTATTTATTTATTTAAAGATTTTGTTTATTTATTTTTAGACAGAGGGGAAGGGGCAGAGAAAGAGAGGGAAAGAAACATCAACATGTGGTTGCCTCAAACACACTTCCTACTAGGGACCTGGCCCGCATCCCAGGCATGTGCCCTGACTGCCTGACTGGGAATTGAACCAGCGACCCTTTGGTTTGCAGGCCAGCACTTAATCCACTGAGCCACATGATCCAGGGTTTATTTATTTGTTTGTTTATTTTTTAATAACAACATTGAAAGGTTGAAAATTCTGAGTTCTTAGAAAAGCTTTGCACAGGATATTTCTTAAGGGGGGAATGGCTTCCCAAAGAAGGCTAACTCTAAAGGGTAAAAGCCAGGCTCAAAGCACATGAGTGTTCAGTTCATGTACACACTCTGCATGATACATATGTGGTCTCTCGCTCCCATTTCCAAGAACAATATACAGGTTTGTTTTTTTAATTCCTTAATTTAGATTTTTGATATAAAAAATTAAGATCTGATATCTGTAAGATACAGGTACAATAATAAAGAACCCACCTTCAAAGATACAAACACTCTGTAACAAATCCTCAAGGTATCTTACCCAGTTGGTATGTGTCTTTGTAGTCTTTTATATTTATATCCAATGGTTATTTTATCTCTTGACAAGGGGCAAATATCAGCATTCCTTGCTGTCATTTGAAGACATGCACATTTTGTTCTACAAAGGAAGGCAATGAAGGGAGAAGTGAGAATAAAAAAAAAGCATCAAGAGACTTGATTAAACTGTAAATGATATAGTAAAGGAATTAATTGTATTCAGGATAGTTTTTTGCCTCATGAACAGTTGAATTTCTTCCCTAGACAGACCTCCTTGAAAGAGATTATTTACCAAAAGTCTATAATTATAAACTGCCCTCTACCTTTATTTGCTCATGAAATAAATACTTAACCATATGAGTTTTCTTTAACTTTTCAAAATGAACTCCTTTAATTTCCTTTTCAGCAGAAGCTTGCTTGTGAATATTCTCCTAGGTCCACTCTCCTCCTACAATGGATAAACTTACATGTGTCAAACTCAAAAAGGTGTACAGTTTTGCAGATGTCTTAAATTATCTTTCTTTCCAATGACACAAAAGCAGATTGGGTAAGTTAACATCGGATATCTGGTTACTAAACTTATTTTTTATAATGTTCCTCAACAAGAAACATGCAATCATAATTTTTTCTCCCTCTTTTTAAATGATTGTCTAACTTGAGAGAAACTTATAACTTGATAGGGAGTAAGAAACCTGGGTATCTCAGGTGTAAACTGGATATGTGACTAATGATGAACTGGTTAAAATCTCTGGATCTATCTCCTTCGTTCAACAAGTTACTTTGAGGTCTCTTTCTTGATGATTCTCTTCTGTATTTTTCTGTATATACATAATACATAAGAGTGGTGGCTACCATTTGCAACAGAAAAAACAATAAAAATTTCATTAATCTGGATTCTATTGCAGTGCAGGAAATGTAAAGTTGCTTTTTGATATGATTTTGCTTGCAAAGTTTAAAAGTACAGAAAAATACAAATAATAATAAGCACTCATATTTCTACTACATAGAATTAACTGTTATCATTTTACCTAGTTCTTTTTTCTGTATTATTTAAAATATATATAAGGTCTGTCTGGAAAAAATCCAGCCATTGTTAATATAATGAGAACTGTTCATGCAATATTGCTATAACCTGGCATCCAAGGATAATAGACTGAAATGCACATGCAGGAACAATGATGACTTCACTGTACTAGTCAGTGGGGGCATTAGAAACTGTTGAGTGCACGTGTGTACTGTGTGGCTGTCACATTCCAAATGACTGAGGAAGTAGAGGAACAAATCTGCATTTGCATTAAGCTTGAACATTCCCCCCAGGAAACTATTTGGATGACTCAGAAGACTTTCAGGGACGATGCAATGAGTGCAGAGCAACTAAAAGTGTGGCACAAATGTTTCAAAGATGGTTGAGAATCTGTTGAAAGTGATCCACATTCTGGAAGGCCTGCAACAAGCAGAGCACCTCGAGAATGTTGAATGTGTACAGGCTGCAATCAACAAAGATTGGCAACTGACAGTATGAAAACTAGAAGCTGATCTGGGGATTCCAAAACCTACTGTGTCTGAGATTTTGATGAAGGATCTTGTATGAAATGTGTTGTGGCAAAATTCATTCCACAGCTTCTGTTACCAGAGCAGAAGAACATCATACTGCAATTGCTAATAACTTCATTCAAACTACTACCAATGAACCAGATTTCCTTAAGAAGGTCATAATCAGAGATGAATCGTGGGTCCATGGCTATAATCTGCAAACAAAGGCCCAGTGGTCCCAATAGGAGTCACCCGGTTCTCCATGCCCAAAGATGGTGTGGCGGAGTCCCAGCAAGATCAAAACCATGTTAACTGTGTTTTCTGATTGAGATGGTATTGTCCTTTATGAGTATGCCCCTCCAGGCCAAACAATTAATAGGGAATACTACCTCAATGTGCAATACAATGAAAACAGCTGCGGCTCTGGGCAATCGGTGATTGGCAGCCTCATCATGACAACGTGCCTGCTCATGCATCACGTCTTATGCAGAGTTTTTTTGGTGAAACATTAAATCACCCAGGTGACTCAGCCACCCTATAGCCCAGATTTGGCACCCTGTGAATTCTGGCTTTTCCCAAAACTAAAATTAACTTTGAAAGGGGAGAGATTTCAGACCATCAGTGAAATTCAGGAAAATATGACAGGGTAGCTGATGGCAACTGGGAGGTCCTGAGGTGCCTACTTAGAAGGGGACTGAGGCATCACTGTCCTATGTACAATGTTTCTTGTATCTTGTATATTCTTCAATAAATGTATTTTTCATATTACAAGAATATACTTTTCAGACAGTCCTTGTAAACTGTTTATATAATAATCTTTAAAAAATTTACCCTAGTTATTACTTTAAAACTTGCTTTTTCTTTCAATGTTCTGTTTTTGAGACCCAATCCATGTTATATTCAAATACAGTTAATTCCTTTAAACTTTTCCACAGCATTTAGATATACAATTATGTTGCTTAAGTTGCTTAAAGTTTTCAATATAACAAATGCTGAAATGAACATCCTATTCTTATGCAGATGTGGAAACATCTCTAGCGTAGTAGCTTTCAAATATTTTTTACTATGACCCACAGTAGAAAATACGTATTTTTCGGGATTATATACAAGCACACATATTTATACACATGTGCAAACTGAAACAATAGTGGCATGAAACTTTATCCTTATCGTTTGTGATGCACTTGGGTCCTTTTGTGTATTATTTAATTTTAAAAATGCTAGTTACAACCCCTTAAATGATTTTACATCAACTAAACCTATGGCTTGGAAAACAATGCTCTAAATATACTTAAAAATACTACTGCTAGAAAGTACGTATGCACCACTTCTATTGCTGTGTAACTGTTTGAACACCCCACTCTCCCTGTCAAACAACTGACTGGCTTGGTGTGAAATTCTAGTTTTAATTTGTTTTCCTTTAGCATTTTAAGCTAATATATCTCTTCTTTGGTTGTGTTACTTCTGATGAAGAGTGTACTGTCAGTCTCTTTTTCTTCTTTTCTGAGTGTTTGAAATTTACTCTTTACCCTAAATACTTTTTAAGTTGCATAAATATATTTATTTTTATTTTTTAAAGATTTTATTTATTTTTTGACAGAGGGGAAGGGAGGGAGAAAGTGAGGAAGAGAAACATTAATGTGTGCTTGCCTCTCACATGCCCCCTGCTGGGGACCTGGCCTGCAACCCAGGCATGTGCCCTGACCAGGAATCAAACCAGCAACCCTTTGGTTTGCAGGCTGGCGCTCAATCCACTGAGCCACACCAGCCAGGGCTGCATCAATACATTCAGATTTATCTTATTTTCCTGTTTTTTTTCCCCAAAGATTTTATTTCTTTCTTTTTAGAAAGAGGGGAAGGGAGGGAGAAAGAGAGGGAGAGAAATATCAATGTGTGGTTGCCTTTCACTTAGCCTCCACTGGGGACGTGGCCCACAACTCAGGCTTGTGCCCTGACTGGGAATCGAACTGGTGACCCTTTGACTCGCAGCCCATGCTCAGTCCACTGAGCTACACTAGCCAGGGCATCTTATTTTCCCTTTTTAGTACTTAGCAGGCTTTTTCATTCAGAGGATTCCTGTCTTTCTTCGACTCTGGAAAATTCTCAGCTTTTCTTTTTTTTTCAACCTCTACCAAAGACATTTTTTCATGGCTTTTATAGAGAGAACAAGGGAGTAGAGGGAGGTGGAGAAAGAGAGAGACAGAGAGAGGGAGGGAGAGAGAGAAATATAGATGTGAGAAAGAAACTTCAACTGGTTGCCTCCTGTATGTGCCCTGACCGGGAATTGAACCTATAATCTTTTGGTTTATAGGATGACACTCCAACCAGCTAAGCCACATGGGCCAGGGCTCAGCTATTATCTTTGAATGGTGGTCTTTTCTTTTTTGCATATGTATGCTGCAGCTACTCTTCCATATTTTTTAACCTGTAAGTTATTTTGCCCATGTCTTTATATGTTTGCATTCTGAGAGATCTTAGTTTTTGCCATTCAATGCATTACTTCTTTTTCCGGCTATACCAATGCTAACATTTAGTGCATTTATTTCATTTTTTATTACAATAACCGTATGTTTTGTTTCCTGTATTTCCAAATGGTTCTTTTTCATATATACTCCTTTATAAAAATAATCTCCTTTTCTTGTTTTATGGATGCTAATATTTTAGCTCTTTGGACATTTTAAATATATCTATTGTAAAGTACCTTTCGATCAGATTCTACATTTATCTCTGACTCTTCAGATGTGAATTCTCCCATTTGTTGGGATTCAAGCTGCTGTCAGGGTCTTAACCATTGCCTTTGTGTGCTGTGACAGTCTGAAATCATACTTCTGTGGGGTTTACACCTGTGTGTTCTAAAATTACATATAGTCAAATTATTCTTTAAAAAAAATCTCTTGAACTGACCATAGAGTAAACACTGTCCAACAGTCATTTTTTTCAGATTATGGGTTGATGCCCAACCAACTGAGCCACACCGGCCTGGTATGGTCTAGTCATTTTTTTTCTCCAGCACTGAAAGAGATCGGGCTTGGCCAGATACGGTTGGGTTATAGAAGCAATGCTTTAAAAAAAACAACTTATTTTTAAACAGAATTAAACTTGGCACAGTGACAGATTTCCTCTATGACACGGCAAAGGAATTAAGCCAAAATGATCTAACAGCAGATTTATATATCTCATCTCACACTCCAACTAACAGGGTAGTGAAAGCTACTATCTATACCATTTATTTATTTTTATCTCTCCCATTCTTTTGTCTACTACTGGAAGCTAAATTTACATTAAATTAAATGCACATATAATACAACTCCATTCTATATATGCATACCTACAAAAACATGTACACTATACACCCTTAAAATGGTTTGAAAGTACTAATATATTGAACATGTTTTCATTTTTTATGGAATGTCAACATTAGGACCGAGAGTACTACTTATAAGCACCATTAACTTTCTAAAAATGGCGAGGAAATGATTTGTAGAAGTAAACTGCAACATATAACATAGTGGTTAAGAACATGGGTTCAAATTGCAGCTCTTCAGTTTGTTTGCCCTAAGATCTTACAATTAGCTTCTCAGTTTCCTCTTTTGTAACATGGAAATAATAGTACTGCCTCAAAGAGTTTTGTGAGAAAATGTATATAAAGCAATTGTCATGGTGTCTAGAACTGTTACATGGTATTAACTGTAAATGCTGCTGTTATGATTATGATACTAGGTTAAGAAATACTCATTGCCCTGTACACCAAAAGGTTGAGGGTTCAATCCCCAGTCAGGGCAACCAATTGATGTTTGTCACATCTTCCATTCTCTTTCTAATCAATAAGCATATTTTATTTAAAAAAAATCCTTGGAGGAAATAATTATCAAATTACTGTAATAATCGGTGAAAAGTTTTCTTTCCCATTGCTAGTGAGAGAGCGCATCTTTCCGTTTTAGATTCTTAGTGAACGGTTTTAGGTAGATAGACAGACAAACTGAGACATAGCAGGACTTAACAAGTACCCCTACATCCAGAAGATTTTTTTGAAATGCTATTATATTCTACTCACATGTCTATGCATCCCTCAGAGCAGTCACATGAATCAGTAAACATGTTGGAAAAGCTGCTTAGATAATACGCTCGTGGCCACATAGTCTTTCTGTACTTAAAGTGTGGAAGCTTTCTATTGTCAATTTCATTACAGAAAGAAATGGGCACCAGTTCCACTCCATTGCTAATATCCAGATCAGAAACAATTTCTTCTTGCTTTGGGTAATTCCGAGTCAACTGAACATAGGTATTGAAAGAAAAGTTATCTGTAAATAAATAGTTACACTCTGTCTCAAGCAGGTAACGAAAAACTTCCTCCATGTTTCGCAGACTCCTTCCACAAGGGGTTTTATAACTCACGTGGAGTGCTGAAGAATGAGTGTTTGTCTTTGCATGTCGTCTTTGGAAGTGGCATGTAATTGGTAGTTGCAGAGGGTTTTCTCCCTTGACGGTTAGTGGCATGTTCATCAGACAGGCACCAGAGCAGTCATGACTTCGGTAAGATAAATTCAAAGAGGATTCTTTTTCTCCAAAGTCCATAGCTTTATTTCCCAGAGGGGGAGATTCCTTATTTTTTGTAGTGCTGTTTAAAATTAATTACTTATTAGTATCTCAAGTTTATAGTACAACTCCCCATTTTAAAAATACACTGCACACTAAGGTGGTAATTAGTGCTAATATTTTCTTAGACAATACAAAAATAAGGCAGACTCTGAAATAACATTATACTATGTTCTGCAGCCATTTAAAGGTATGCCTCAAAGGTCTTGCCTCAAGGGTCTTTTCCCACTTCCAGAAATCAAATACATGGTGTTTTTTCCCAGCACATCTCCAACTGGGAGTCCAATAATTCAGTTCAATTCTGACACTACCAACCTGGAGTCAGTATCAGATCCCACAAGTTAAAGGGCTCAGTCCCACAAAACTGTCCCCATTTTCAGATACAAAATACCAGTCCTGCGTACCCATAGTTCTGACTGACCCTGGGGTCCCCACAACCCCCTCCCTCAGATTTGAGAAAAACTCACAGAATTCAGGAAAGCAGTTTAATTACTATTACCAATTTATAGTAAAAGATAGAACTCAGGAACAGTCAAATGGAAGTGATACATAGGGCAAGATAAGTAGGAAGGGTTATGGCATGCCCTCTTCCTGTGTGTCACCCTCCCAGCATCTCTAAGTGTTCGACCAGGAAGCTTCCAGAACCCTATTGTTTAGAGGTTTTTACAGAGGTTTCATTACATAAGTATGATTGATTATATCATTGGCCACTGGTGATTATCTTTATCTCTAGCCCTTCTCTCCTCCCTAGAGGTTGGAATGTAGGGCTGAAAGTTTTAAGCTTCTAATCAACATTTATTTAGTCTTTCTGGTAACCAGGCACCATCCTGAAGCTAACTAGAAGTCCCTCACCAAGAGTCATTTCATTAGCACACCAAAGATATTCTTCTCATTCAAGAGATTCCAAAGGTTTCAGAAGCTATGTGCCAGGCACTAGGACAAAGACCAAGTGTCTTTCTTATTATATCACAATGTAATTTCAGAATATTCCAGAGAGCTGTGATTATAGCTATATCATTTTGCTATGGCACCTAGCAAACTTAGAGTTAGTTAGAGCATGCACTCAATAAATAGGTAAGGAAGACTATATCTTCAGGCATGCTTGATTCAAGCTTTCTGCCTGCATAAAACAGTAAAGGCTAGCCCGAAAAGAATGCATTCATTAAGAATCCTTTACACGATGTTTGCCTTCAACCACTGTTACCAATTGAATTTTTCCATAATATGTAATTCACCTGGCATCATAGTGATACATCTGAAAATGGTAAACTGATAGGAGAAAATGGGGTGGTTAGTCATTTTAAGAAAAAATAATCTGTGAAAAGATTCCATATGTATTGGGAACTCAGGTTTTAATTTTTCACTAAGAACCTCAGTTTTGTTTTACGTGGTATTTTCTATATTTAGATGTCTTTATTATAAAGTATTTTAGAGATTGTTTTTTGTTTTTGTTTTTGTTTTTTTTAAGATTTTATTTTTATTTATTTTTAGAGAGAGGGGAAGGGAGGGAGAAAGAGAGGGAGAGAAACAGCAATGTATGGTTGCCTCTCACATGGCCCTCACTGGGGACCTGGCCTGCAACCCAGGCATGTGCCCTGACTGGGAATCGAACTGGGACCCTTTGGTTCCCAGCCCGCGCTCAGTCCACTGAGCTACACCAGCCAGGGCCTTAGAGATGTTTTTATACTCACTACATAAAGCAGCATTGTCCAACAGAACTTTCTGCACTGATGGAAATGTTCAATATCTGTGCTGTCCAATTGGGTAGCCACTAGCTACATGTGGCTATTGAGCACTTTTAAATGGGGCTAGTGCAACAAAAGAACTGAACTTTAAATTTTATTTAATTTTAATTAATTCAAATTTAAATAGGCATGCACAGCTATATTGAATGCACAGATATGAGCTATATCTTCCTTTTTTCCAGCTGTATAGTAAACCTCTGAATAAATTTCACAATTTATTCTCTATTGTTTCCAATCTTTTGCTATTATAAATCATCATCTGATAAATAAATTTGTACATAACAATTTCATACATGTAAAGATATCACTACAGAATACACTCCCAGAAATGGAAATACTAGGTCTCAGGGTAAATGGATTAGTAATTTTGTTAAGATACCCAAATTGCTCTCCTTGGAGTTATCCTCTCCAGCAATTTACAAGAGTACCTGCTTCCAAAGCCTCATCAATCAATGGCTCTTGATGCTTTTGAATTTCTGATGATCTAATAGCCTAAAGGATAGAAGTTTATAAGTCTTTTCATGTTGGATACATTTGTTTCCAATTTTTCTGTTACTACTTAATTTTTTTTTTTTTAATTTGAGAGAGAGGAAAGGAGAAAGAGAGAAACACAGAGAAACGTCAACCAGTTGCTCCACCCATCCATGTACTCACTGGTTAATTTCTGTATATGACCTGAGTAGGGATCAAACCTGCAACGTTGGAGCATCGGGATGACACTCCAACGAACTGAACTACTGGTTCAGGGTTCTGTTACTACTTTAACGAATATCCTTATACACAAACCCTTGACCAAATTTCTGATTATTACCTTAGTATACATTCCTTTAAGAGGAATTACTAGGTCAACAGGAATGCACACTTAAAAATAACTTTATTAATAACACTTTCAAAGTACATTAAAAAAGTATTTTTTTCTCATAAAAAAGACTGATCTATTGGACCCCCATGTACTTGTGAGAACTACAGAACTCTTGGCACAACTCTGTCCAAACCTCTGCACTAAGAGACAACCAAACTCTAGCAAGGCTTCTAGCAGCATAAGATGAAGTCTCTAGATTGACCCCTGTTCCCCAATAAAATGCCTGCCTGAGAAAACTCAAGGCTGCCTAGAAAATATACGGTTTCTTCTAGCCAACACCTGAAGATAAACCCACTGACCTTCCTTTCTTATACCATTTACTAAAAGGGCTTACAATTGTGAATCATTCCTCCTTCCTTCTGAGAGGTATATATATCTCCTACAACTCAGGATGTGTTTCTCAAGGACCTGAATGCCATTACTTTGAAAGGCAATGGGTCAGGAAGGATAGGGCCTGTCTTCCAGTCTCTATGGGAGAATAGAATCCTAACTTCCATAATTGCCAGGTCGCATACACAGCTGGCCTTAAGGGTATTCACACTCCCTGTAATTTTACACTTGAGTGCTTGCTCTTCCTCCTTCATTCCCCTTTAAAACTCCAGTCATCTCAGCAGCACAAATCGGAATGGAGCTCAGCTCTTTCCCCTATTGTCAGCAGGCACTTAGTAAAATCTATTTTCACTGCTTTAACTAATATCTTTGTTTATCTTTGGCACATTACCAAACTTTGATAATTATCAACATTTTGCCTATTTTATTTTATCTATTCTCCTACCTCTTGCACCATCCTGAAACATTCTGGAGTGTTTTAAAGCAAATCCTAGACATTACATCTTTTTTTCCTGAAATAAATCAATATGCATTTCTAACAAATAAGGCTTTTAAAAATATATATAATCTCAATGGCCCATTTTCACATTTCCCTGATTCTCTTAAATTACTTTGAATCAGAATTCAACAATTTCCACACAATGTATTTGATTCAGATGTCTTTTATGTCTCTTTAACCTTAAAACAGTTCCTCTTCATTTATGATATGATTGTTGAAGTTGAGTAAATTGTATCATTAGTCCTGTATCATTTCCCACATTGTGGAATTTGGCTGATGCCTTTTTTGTGGTGTTATTTAACTCATTCCTCTATCCCCTCTATTCCTGGTAAATTCAGGAGTCAGTTCTAGAAGCTTGATTATATTCAGGTTCAATTTTGGTGGTGGTAATAATTCGTAGGTGATGCTATAAATTCCTATTAAGTCAACTAAGGTGGCATACAATGTCTGATTCACTTTTAGTAATGCTAAGATTTGTAATAGATTGGCCAAAAAGTCCATTAGATTTTTCCATATCATGGCTCTAGTAGTGCTTAGTTGTCATTAATTTCATTTTGAGCAACTTTTTAATATTGTATTGTGACAGTTGTCATATCAGTGTGCATTAAAAAAAACTTATCAAAATTGGTGAATTTTTGTGCAGCCATTCTAGTAGTGAAGATGGACGAAGTTCCACAACATTTTTGGCATACTAAGTTTTATTATTTCAAGAAAAGTAAAAACTAAACTGAAACACAAAAAAAGATTTGTGCAGTGTTTGGAGAAGGTGCTGTGACTCATCAAACGTGTCGACAGTGTTTTTCGAAATTTCTTGGTACTACAGATATTTTGGCCAAATAATTCTTTGTTGTGGGGCTGTCTTATGGATTGGAAGACGATTAGCAGCACCCCTGGCCTCTACCCACTAGAAGCCAAAAGTGGGAGATATCCCACATTAAAAATATCCAAATCAATAAAGTTATTGGTAAAAATGAAAAAATGTGTCTTTCATTTTACTGAAAAAATGTAATGGATTTTTTTGGCCAACCCAATAAGTGGATTAGGGTGTTTTCAACCTAATCCATCCATTTGAAAGCTCTTCATGAGTCTTTCACTTAACAGGTTTGTCATTTACTTGTGATCACTGGCTAGGCCAGTGCTACTCAAGCTGTGGTGTTGTCAGTCCCCAGTGACTTGCTACCAATTCATGATAAATACAAAAAATTGAAAGTTGCAAAACTTTAAAACTTTTACAGCAATTTGACATTGCCACATTTCATTGCATTTTATGAGTATCTAAAAAAAAAACCAAACAAACTACCTGTCCTCATCAGTTAGTTTGAGAGCACTGTCCTAGTGAGTCCACTGTTTCTTGAAGGCTGGGGTTGTAAAAATAACAATCTTTTTATTCTATCATTCCTAGAATTTTCTGGTTGGAATTCTTTTACAAAAAAATTTTCCTCATCAACTCAGGTTATTGTAAAATATGGTTAGTATAGGAAAGGCAGGATAAATGCTTGATTCTTTTTAATTCCTAGTATTCAGAATGATGATGGGTCTTATGCTAGCAACTACCAAAGTGACTGGTTTTCAAAGTATTATTATGACCCCATGGATTTTTATATATTTAATGTGTTTAAATCAATTATAGTGATTATTCCTTTTGCTGTTCCAATTGTGACATTTTTGGCCAACTGAAGTTCCTTCAAGTTTACTCCTACAACTTTCAAACACAATTGGTAGTCTTGGACAGCGTTTTTGCTGTCATGATATGTTCCAGGTTTGGAATCTGCCATTTCTCTACAGCAATGATTTTCAACCTTTTTCACCTCATGGCATACATAAACTAATTACTAAAATTCTGTGGCACATCAGAAAAATATATTTTTTGCTGATCTGACAAAAACAATAGGTATAATTTTGATTCAATCACACCAGATGGCTATTATTGTTTTGGCTGTTGTCATTGTTTTATGTGACAATCTAAGGGAAAAGAGGACAGTGCCCTTAACTAAGTAATAAGATACTGTATGTTTTAAAAATTCTGCAGCACACAGGTTGAAAGTTGCTGCTTTACAAAACTATGATTCCATTTAATGAGAAATGACATTTTGAAATCACAGTCTTGGTGCTAGGAGATACACACATTTTAATTAATACAGATTGCCAAAATGTTTTTCCAAAAAGGCTGGGCCAATTTACACTCTTATAAGCATGTATAAATGTTAATCTAATTGAATATTATTTTAAATATTTTAATCAATTTAATAGATGAAAAATAGTATTTTATTATCTCCTTAATTTGTTTTTCTCTAAATTATATGGAGTTTGAACATAATTTCATATTTATTCATCTTTTATTTTTCCTTTGGTGAACTGTCTATTCATATGCTTTGTCCATTTTCCTATTGGGGGTTTGTTCATTCATTCATTTTTCCATCAAACATGTCTTGCATTGGCTATGCAGCAGGTTATGCTATAGAAAAAATGATGAGACCTCCATATCTCAAGGAGCTTACATTCTAGGCAGAGAACTAAGTATTTATAATAAAGTACAGATAATGTTATGAATGAATACATGATGCCTAATGTAATGGAAAGACATCTAATCTTCATTAGTTTTTGTTTTTTTAGGTTCTAAATTAATTTTTCTATAGTTTGGGACTCCAATTCATCTGGAATTTGGATGTACCACAAAGATCTAACTTAAATTTTCCAAATGATATCCAACTGTTCCAGAGTCATTTATTAAGTAACAAGTCCTTCTTTACCTTGGGACTTTTGACTTACCTATGATAGCAGGCATTCCTGTTTTAATCTTAAAGGAAATACCTCTTAGAGTTTCATTAATATATAGGATGTGGATGCTGGTAAGAGAAATACATTCTCTACCACATTAAAAAAGGGTTCTATTTCTCACAGTTGTTATTGACTTTTTAAAATCTTTGGTCATTTCTTTTTTTTTTTTTTTTTATTTAAATTTTTTTTTTTTTTTTTTTAAAGATTTTATTTTTATTTATTTTTAGAGAGAAGGGAAGGGAGGGAGAAAGAGAGGGAGAGAAACAGCAATGTATGGTTGCCTCTCACATGGCCCTCACGGGGACCTGGCCCGCAACCCAGGCATGTGCCCTGACTGGGAATCGAACCGGGACCGCTTGGTTCCCAGCCCGCGCTCAATC